>MJUU01054569.1:0-13783 GCA_002080025.1 Modiolus philippinarum | reverse complement strand
GTAATACAAACATTTCAATATTTGTGTAGGAAATGTTCGTTTTAAATGGTAAAAAAATAGGATGAGTATTGTTTCTTTTTTGTTTTGTTTTTGGTTTTTTTTTTTTGCTTGTTTGTTTGATTTTTTTTACATCAAACCATGTTGCATGAATGATGCTAATTAACAACAATGTGTCACAAAGCTTGACACATTTATTTGATTAGGATGTGAATTGGTATCCATAAAACTACGTTTGTGATATTTTTGATAGGTATAATACATCTGTTCCAGACCATACGCGTATTTAGACCGTACGCGTACGGTCCGGACCATACGAGTATTTTTTCGAAATATACGGTCAGACCGTACGCGTATGGTTCGACCGTACGCGTACGGTCTAGCTAATTCAAAGTCTTGCTTGTTCCTAGATAATGCATCAATAAATTAATATACTGTATACAATATTATTTAATGAATTAAGCTCTTATGTTTAGAAACAAATAAGATTTTCTAAAAATCGACATTTTAAGGAAAATATAAGAGAAAAATAAGAATTCACTCTACTGTAATGACTTTATAAAATTGACTTTTTAATTGGACGTTATTTGAGATAAAAGAATTAAAAAAAAACTGGTGTCTCGTAAAAAATAAATGGAATGTTAATTGAAATAAATATATGGTTTTCTTGTCTGAAAATCTCGAGAAAAAAATCATTGAATACCACCTATAAGGAACAACAACATTTTCCCCAATAACCCCAAAAAGGGCACAATCCTATAGATTTCGAAAATTAAAGTTTTAAGTCCTAATTTCACATTTTTTTCTTCCGGCAATCGTGATGTCTTTAAAATTAATTTCATAAAGTAATGTATCGTCTTATAGATCTTCTATTAGCTTTTAAAATATTTGTGAATAATTTCTCTATATGTTAATGCATTCAAAAGATATGAAGGACAAGGCATGCATTTCAAGACTTTCCGGTTTTTCAAACTTCCCGTTAATAAGCATTAAATATGTTTGTAAATGGAACGAACCTATAACTATGTACTTGGCGATCAATGATCACAAGTTTGCGATCAAGGATGACAGCATCATATGAGTTTGCGATCAAGGATCACAATGATCGCACTGTTGTGATCAAGGATCGCACCACAAGTTGTCATCATTGATCATAATTTTTGGGATCAATGATTGCAAATTGTTTTGTGATCATTGATCGCATACACCCGTATGATCATTGATCGCAAGCAAGAACAATCCTTGATTGCAATCATTGACTTCTACAGGATCACAAAATGATCACTTCGGGATCACAAAAACGGCAATCTTGAATTTTCCCAGTACTGTAACAGTCCACCAGCAGTGGCATCGACCCAGTGGTAACAAATGACTAAATACCGAAGTTACTGCGAATTTAAATTCTGCTTATGCGCATTTCGACAACTTATGTCTCTTCAGTGCAGATAAAATCTAAACGTTTGGAAGACCATAATCGCAAAGATGTGTAAAAACTGAGAGAGACCAAATAACCAATATGATCTAAATGTTAAGCCAAAATCAGCCAAGGACAGAGCTTTGCAAGAGGGAGATACTCCTTGGTTTTCAAGTAAATATCATAAAATTCTTTCGTAACTGGATAGAAACTTGCAATATAAAAAAATGTAGAATTCTGTGCCATTTGTAGTATTTACCTTTAGAACATTTGTATGAAATGTATATTGAGTAGGGAAGTATTAAACACCAGGTCTCTCTCCCTTTTCTGGAACAATCTTCTAGTCCACTACACCGAGTAGTAAAGTGATCTGTTAAACAGTTATCAATATCAGTCCATGATTTGTCACAATTCTTATATTCCTCTGTACGTAGGGATAGTACAAAATCATTCATCTTATGATAACTAGGACATTTCATATCACTGAGGGACAGGCACAAACCACTTTGTTGTTGATACCAATAACCAAAATCTAAAGAAAAACTGAAATATTAGTCATTCAAACATAACAATTTCCCAGTTTCAAATCAGCATACCTGTAATCGAAGTACTTCTTTGTTTCAGTTATTCATGGTTTTAATTGTAACAAATGAAAGACTTCAAAAATAATTTTTTTTAATGAAAACTTGGTGCAAATACAAACGCTTCACATCATCATTTTCTTCTTGGCCCCTCTTGAATGGAAAATACAAACTAGACTATTGTCTTTTGATTATTCCTTAAAGATTTCACAAAACTCGATCGCTATTCCAACTGGTCAAATTATCACAGTGTGATCATGTTGTGATCGTGTTGCAAAAATATGCTAATAAATAAATCAAACCCCCACTCCATAGAGCACGGGATAGTATGGAATAACTTTGTCTGTGCGTTTGTTCATCCATTTGGCCCCACAATTTAAGTTCTGATGCAGAGATCAATAACAAAATATTAAAGTATTGCAGCCTATGCTAACCTAGTTGTAAGGCTGCTCCTATCAACATTACTGTTGTACAGGCATTACCCGTTTGACGCAATTTGCATATTTTTTTTTTTGGATATGTTTTCTTAGCTACATGCACTACGTTTGCGATTGATTGTAAACTTTGTGTGCATTCTTAACACGTTAATTTGTATTTAACATCCTGTTGTGGGCCTCTTAGAATCAGTATTCCTAAAACAACGGTAGTAGAATACCGAAGGAACAAAGGAATGAAATTTACAAAAATCGAAGCCCAAAGACATGGCCAAAACGAGAACATAGAAAACAATGACCTTAGACCCAGGAAACAATAACGCCAGACAGACACAAAGCACAGAAATAGAAATCACAATATTCAAAACAAAGGCACTCACAGTGTGAACTACAATGAAATTGAGAGTTACATCAGGTGCTCCGGAAGGGTAAGCATGTCCTGCTCATTGACAAATTGTTGGCTTAGTATTTGTGTTCCATTTTTCCAGTTTCTGCTCAAGGGATTTGTCCAGACTTGGTATGTAACCAATACATATTTAGGTGTACATATTAAGTCGTACATTTTATTGCATTAGAAATAATTAATGGTTTTGCGTTTTAATTGACATTCATTGAACATTTTCTATGCATTACATGTTTTGGTCACATAGGGATTCAATTCAAGCTTTACTCCTTGAAACACGTGTACAACATACCAAAATTTTACCGTTAATTATGCAACTTTGGTATAATAAACTTTAAATTCGATAAACAGTAGCTCATCATCTGTATCCAGTAGTTTTTATCCCGCATATATCAATTTTACCTTAAACTGCATTTTTTTCATGGAGATTATCTTCATTCTTGCTATGACATTTTTATTTCAAATTACGACAAAAAAGCACTAAACAATTCTCAGCATAAGTTGTTATGAATTAATATTGCACAAAACAATTTGAGATGAAACTGATATATTCGTAGTTAGAGATAAAGGATACGGGTGTTAGACTGCTGTTTATTGGATTTCATATAATCCTGAATTAAATCCCTAAAACAAGCTTAAAATGCAACGAAAATGGGTAAGTCTACAATTTATCAACACCCTTGATGGACGCTAAGTGCAAAGCCAGTCACATATTTTGAGATGAGTCCTGGCATACATGCTACGAGCAACCAATGCATATGTCATGTTTTAGCAAAATTTTCATCATTTGACTCCATTTTTAAAATATTACTTATTTCAGATTTTATAAAGCACATATAAGGACCCAAATTTACGAATTTCAATTTTCTAAACTATGTTTTCTATTCACAAAGAAACGCCGTGTCTAACCATTATTGCAGGTCGTACGTTTCAACGCCCGATGTCCTGTATTTTGAACTATGAATGAATATTATGTTACAAATATTGGTAGCGAAAAACGTGTTAACGAGTCAAATTGCTGAAAAAACACAGATTATTATATACTGTCACATATTAAAATAGGGACACTAGACTTAAAAAAAGTGTATGACTGTGAGATTTTTGTTGCAATTCTCAACAGATTCTAATTTTGTTCCCAATAGGAGCAATGTTTGATTATTTCTACAGAGATATTCTCCAATGACTTCAATAATGTATGGAATTACAAATATAAAATAAATATGCCAATTTACAGCATTAGTTGTTTCGTTTGTTTATAAACAAGAATTACATCCCTTTTCCAGACGTAATAGCATACGAAAATGGGATTCTTGGATGAAATATTCATATACAATATAAATTTCTAAATTAATTACTCCTGTCGAGCTGGAAATGCGACCAAATTAATTATAATAATGACTTATTTACACTTTTGTCCTCAATCACTTCTTATTTCAAACAGTCATGTTACTAATTTTTTTTTTATCACAGAAGTAACATATGACATAATAATTTAAGTTTATTGGTTTATTGTTCTATGACGTCAAAAGGTTATTCAGAGACAAATATGAGGTCATTCATAGAGTGAATTCATGTAATGCTTGTTTAGGTATCAGACCACCAAAAGGAAATTCGTCCGCCAAAGGTTGTATGTTAAAATAGTACTTATCAATGGAGTATGGATATTTCTATGGGATGTTTGAAATAGTTCTGTATCCAATATAATTAACCTGCATACTGTTTGAAAGCTGAACATCTTAGGTACCCAAAAAAATATTTATTTTATTCCTATCAGTCGTGATAAATTTTTGGTAAAAACAATGATATGACCATTTCACGGGTTGGCAGTGAAAGTGGAAGTTGATTTTTGATAGTAGTAAACTTCCGGTGGAGGGCATTTTCTTATATGCAATGAAAGTTGTCCTCAAAATTTTTGTTGAGGCTCATAATATATCAAATCTATTGGGTAAGATGTTTCGCTTTAGTTGAAACGACAGTAAATCTGCTATGGTTCTCAGAAAATGACCAATTTAACTAAGACAAATAGGGAAAAATCAATGGTGGTATGATACCTTTAGGTGAAAAATCACAAAAATTACAATTTGCCTCTGTCTTGTTTATTTTGGTGCAAAACCATCAAGTTAGGTCCAAATTCACATTTTTTTTAGCCAAATTTGATCTTAAAAGCTTTTAATTATCACACAGGAGCTGAAACATTGGTGCGATGGAATTTTTTCAGAAAAATTAGCAAAACCTGATATATCCATACCAGAATGACTGTTAATTTTATTTTTCAACAGTTAATTGCATTCTAGTCACTGCAAAATACAGTATACACTGTGTTTAGTATACACTGTGTTTAAGCAATAAATAGCTAACAAATTCAAGTTATTGAAATTTCAGACCTTAATTTTGCATTTTCATAATGTTCAGTTTTGACGGTATTAGCCGAGGGATGTAGTGATACTAATTTTCAAACTATCAAAGTATTTTTGAAAGACAGAATTTCTTATAACATGGCATATAAACCAAGGATATATAGTGCATGTAATTTGTCAGCAAAAAAGAGCACTAGAAATCTATTCTAGTTGGAAATATAGGCTATTTTAAGTTGTAGAATAAGGATATTTCTGAATGATTAAAAGAAATTTTAAAATGAGTGGCATAAAATAACAATTTATGTAAATAAACTGACCCTTTCTGTTGCATTAAACCACCTTTGACATTTTTTTATCCGTCATTGTTGAACAATGATTAATATCAGCATTTTTTAAGAATTTTTCTAGATTTTAGGAAAATTATATCTGACCGGCGTAATATTTCAAATATGGCCAAACTTCAAAATATACAATTTGACTAGCTTTTAACAATTTGATGGACCTCATGCTTCATATCTGCAAACTTATCAAATAGTTTGATTCTAAATATTAAATCAAACTGATCTCAGTGCAGATTTAGCTTATAAAAACAGATTACTTGGAGAATAATTGTATATTGAGGTTGGAGGGGTTGGGTGGGGGGAAAGGGCCATATGACACCCAGTTATTTACAAAATAGGTCTTACATCTAAAAGAAAGCCACATATATAGTTTAGTCATGCTTTTTGACCACAAATAAGTAGCATTTAGGACACTTGTTGAAATTTTATTCATTTAGTAACTGACAATAGGCTCATATCACAAAAGGCTCATTTTCAGATTGTGATACCGTGATGTAGTGTCTCATTATTTTGTGAATTTCTCCTAAAGTGTTCACCAGATCTTAACCAAACTTTGCAGAATTAATGGAAAAACATAGAAGAAAATATATATATGATACAAGCTAATTTTATTAGAAAAAAGAGGCCCTTAAGGTGAAAAATCACAAAAATTACAATTTGCCTCTGTCTTGTTTATTTTGGTGCAAAATCATCAAGTTAGGTCCAAATTCACATTTTTTTAGCCAAATGTGATCTTAAAAGCTTTTAATTATCACACAGGAGCTGAAACATGGGTGCGATGGAATTTTTTCAGAAAAATTAGCAAAACCTGATACATCCATACCAGAATGACTGTTAATTTTATTTTTCAACAGTTAATTGCATTCTAGTCACTGCAAAATACAGTATACACTGTGTTTAAGCAATAAATAGCTAACAAATTCAAGTTATTGAAATTTCAGACCTTAATTTTGCATTTTCATAATGTTCCGTTTTGACGGTATTAGCCGAGGGATGTAGTGATACTAATTTTCAAACCAGCAAAGTATTTTTGACAGAATTTCTTATAACATGGCATATAAACCAAGGATATATAGTGCATGTAATTTGTCAGCAAAAAAGAGCACTAGCAATCTATTCTAGTGGGAAATATAGGCTATTTTAAGTTGTAGAATAAGGATATTTCTGAATGATTAAAAGAAATTTTAAAATGAGTGGCATAAAATAAAAATTTATGTAAATAAACTGACCCTTTCTGTTGCATTAAACCACCTTTGTGTCACATTTTTTATCCGTCATTGTTGAACAATGAATAATATCAGCATTTTTTAAGAATTTTTCTAGATTTTAGGAAAATTATATCTGACCGGCGTAATATTTCAAATATGGCAAAACTTCATATATACAATTTGACTAGCTTATAACAATTTGATGGACCTCATGCTTCATATCTGCAAACTTATCAAATAGTTTGATTCTAAATATTAAATCAAACTGATCTCAGTGCAGATTTAGCTTATAAAAACAGATTACTTGGAGAATAATTGTATATGGAGGTTGGAGGGGTTGGGTGGGGGAAAGGGCCATATGACACCCAGTTATTTACAAAATAGGTCTTACATCTTACATCTAAAAGAAAGCCACATATATAGTTTAGCCATGCTTTTTGACCACAAACAAGCTGCATTTAGGACACTTGTTGAAATTTTATTCATTCAGTCACTGACAATAGGCTCATATCACAAAAGTCTCATTTTCAGATTGTGATACCGTGATGTAGTGTCTCATTATTTTGTGAATTTCTCTTAAAGTGTTCACCAGATCTTAATCAAACTTTGCAGAATTACTGGACAAACATAGAAGAAAATATATATATATGATATAAGCTAATTTTATTAGAAAAAAGAGGCCCTTTAGGTATCATACCACCAAAAGGAAATTCGTCCGCCAAAGGTTGTATGTTAAAATAGTACTTATCAATGGAGTATGGATATTTCTATGGGATGATTGAAATAGTTCTGTATCCAATGTGATTAACCTGCATACTGTTTGAAAGCTGAACATCTTAGGTACCAAAAAAATCTTTATTTTATTCCTATCTACGAAAGCCGGAAGGGGACTTCCGAGTTCCGACTTCTTACTTCTTACTTCTAACTTCTTACTTCTTACTTCCGAGTTCCGACTTCTTACTTCTTACTTCTTAGTTCGATGTTGCAATTCGGAAAGGTAGTCCTTCCGAATTTCAACATCGACTTTGGCATTTACTTTGAACTAAAGGTTTCATAGTTAATGACTAATGGCAAAAGCAATAAAAATGATAGATTGAATGGCGTTTAGCGTCCTACTTTCAATATTTCAGCCAAAACCCAAGACGAGAACAGGTTTATAAAAACATGATTTTTTGGGGGGAAAGGAAAACACTTGGAGGGAGAATTCTGATTGCCACTGGTAAAAGAGTACCAGTAAAAAGGGGGATTGAGACTTTCAACCGGATATCTTCAGACTACAGGACTGTTGCAAGGATTCTCAAACGTGAACGGTCTTGTATTTTATGTGTAATAAGCGATGTATTTTATTTGTATTATGTGTTCAACTTAGCATTAGCACACACCCTTGAAATTTGTTGAGTAATACTCTTTTTCACCCCTTGAAGACGATTTAGATTGTATTGTAAAGCTCTTTTGATTTAGGCAGGTATGATAACAAAGTTCGAGTGGATGCTTGGGAACGTACACGCTTGCTGGATTTAAACACATACCACTGTCAGACATCGTAGTGTTTAGTCAACTGCTGCAATCATACCTTTAAAAGAAACTACATTTTAGAATAAGCATGAACCGGAGTCCACAAACTCTGTCAGGGTCTTATTTGAAGATTTCCTACTTCACTTTATCTTGAAGCACGTATTCATTAAAATTATAGGAAGTGCGCAGATGGAACTCAAACGATGTAATTAACAGTCAAACCTAGTATTTTTCGATTGTTTTGTTTATTTTATTTATACTTTTTTCTTGGTTTGTTTTTGTTTTGTTTTGTTTTTGTATTTTTATATTTATTTAGACAGATTCGTACTTCTGGGCATAAGGTATGTATAATTTTTCACATTCTCTATACAATTTTCCCAATTCAGCCGTAAAATCTGTCCCATCCTGGAATATAAAGACTTGCAATTATTCATAATGAAGGTATGAACAATGCATTTTAATCATCACAGTTTGGTGCTCATTCCATGCTCTACATGCTGTCATAGATCTTCCAAATTGTTTATCACTTCTAACTTCTTACTTCTTACTTCTAACTTCTTACTTCTTACTTCTTACTTCTAATTTCTTACTTCTAACTTCTTACTTCTAACTTCTTACTTCTTACTTCTAAGTTCTTACTTCTAACCTCTTACTTCTTACTTCTAACTTCTTACTTCTTACTTCTAACTTCTTACTTCTAACTTCTTACTTCTTACTTCTAACTTCTTACTTCTAACTTCTTACTTCTTACTTTTAACTTCTTACTTCTAACTTCTTACTTCTTATTTCTTACTTCCAAGTTGCAACCTGGACAGGCAAATGACATCCAACCCGATATTTAATAATATCAATACTTTGATTATAAGTAAGACTCTTCATTATATTGATCCTAGTTTAATAGACATGTTAAAAAAGGTATTATGTTTACGAGTATGTCCACATTTATATCTAGAACGACCGATCTAAAGAGGGGTAATCTCAAAACATCTATTGTACATCACATTATTCCTTTTATTGAATGTGCAGCTAACAAATATGTGTTGCACTTTCAGAATGCAATAAATTGTGTTAGAAGCACTTTACCCATGCAGATTACACATTTTTCTTTCTTTAGTTAGACTAGATCAATACTTAACAGCGGGTATTTAAACTTTTTTAACATAGACTCATGGTAATGTTTTTCACAAGTTTGTTTCGCATTTTAAAGTCCTTCAGATAAGATAGAAAATAAATGTATTTTAATGACATGTAATTTGCTGCCCATATATGCCACTACCCTTAACGAGAATCACACACTGAAGAATGAAACAGTTGTCTGATGTACGGTCGGCTCGAATAGTTAGTATGTCTGGTGATCCGTTAATCTTTTTATTTTAATTTTCACCTGTTACCAAATAAATTGTGTTATTGTGATAGTTTTAAACGGTATTTCTTGTTTGAAAGCTTGCTGCGACTCCGTCTTTTGTCAATCAACTTCTTGTAACTTAAGCATACTTTCAATCAATTATATTGACCTGACACGACCAGGAGCCAATTAATAATGAAAATCAATGTATAGTCCATGCAACATATGGAAAACAACAATAAAAGAGTTGTTCCATTGCTTGGTTTAATCATGTATTTGTAGAGATTATGTCTCATGAGCATTTACTCCATACCCTTTCATTGTTAATATCTTTTTGCAAACTTTCTTATATACATGTAATTTATATAATTCAATGAAAAAATTACTTGGTTGTAAATAAATATCCAAAATTTTAAAATAAAAATATATCAAGGTATACTTTAAACGGATCCGAATTACACGTGCACGAGAGCACTTGGTGAAATTGTAAATCTTCGACAGATCCATTAAGAAAAAATTATTATTTAGTTAGTTTTAAAGGCAGGCGTGAAATATACGTCTTTTTGGTAATTGTTTTTTTTAACCTTTTTCTGAATGAGGAAACACCAAAGACATGAAATGATAAGAATAATAGGTAGTCGAATTCACAATGGTAATTAATGTGTCTTCTACAAATTAATCGCCTTATGCCTATATGTTATGGTTTTGCAGCTATATTTTTTTAATCACATGTGCTTCGGGATATTGACTGTCCCTAAACATGAATGAAATACACAAATTATTCTATAAATTGTAGTCGCATACACAATGGCTTCATACTAAATTTTTTGGATAAAAAAAGATAGAGTCACCAAACATGGTCCAGCAATACTAGTATGTCTTTTTTATTACGAGTCCCGGACAAGGGTTTGACTTTGGAAGAGACTTGTAATATTGAAGAAAAAAAAATCAAAATCTATTCAATTAGGTCAACAATTCTAAATAAAAAAAGACACCAGGTACGTCAATATCCCCGCAGCGAAAAAGGAAAGTACAAATAATTGAAATAAAGGAATGTCAAGAGTGTCGTCTTGTTTCGTTCTAGTGTGTAATTCGAAAATTAAAATGCTGTTAAAGCAGGGAAATGTATTAAGTAATGAGATAGCGTGTGAAAATTGAAGATAAAATCTTTATCAAATAGTAGAACTTGGTTGACGGACATTTCGAATTGACGGAGAATTTAAATTTCCTGAAACGCATGAATTCTGCTTTTTATTTACTGAATTGATTATTTTGAGACTATCCCACACTGTTATTATTCATCGGCATAAGCTTATTCATATTCATCTTACGTAACATGTCTAATAGGACTTTGCGAAAGCAAGAAAAATTGACCAAAAACGGTGTCTAACGTCCAACTACCGAAATATTTCAACTTTAATTCAAGACGAGAACAGATTTTTGAATGAAAAATCAATCTGGGAAAATGGAAAACGCTGGGGGGGGGAGGTAATTCCATGGCAACGTTCTGTCTTAATCGTGGCAAGTTAGAGGGGGCTTTTGATTTAAGCAGTGTATTGAATTCTTTGCATGAATATGTTCCGCACAGGCGGCCATGTTTTTTGTCAGATCGGAGCGAAATATGCAATCCTTGTGCAAGCCTTGTACATTTGTAAAGGAACTTCCATATATCCATACGACATCATTCCAGTACAGTTTGGTTAAATTTGCTTCCATAAGTTCTGAGTAGATGACGAAAATGATGTTTTTCCAATAGGGTCCAATGTTAAACTATGTTCCTCGCTGGCAGGTATGTTTTGTGTTGGATCAGAACGGAATGAGCAGTTTTTGTTAATCGCTTTCAATACCGATTATTCCTGCAAAGTTTGCTTGAATTATTTAATTGGTTTCAGAGGAGATGATCAAAATGTGAACAATTAACGGACGGACGGGTCAGGTGAGCTAAAAAAAAAAGATTAATTAAAACTTTTTTTCGGGATTATAGAGTTGGGGCCAATGCAAGCTGAACACGATTTTCTGTATCTACAATTTGTTATTGAAAATTTTCTAAATGCAAACCTTTACCCACTATTTTTATTAGACATAATGCAAATAAAACACATCGATTATTACATACAAAAATACAAGACCGTTCACGTTAAAGAATCCTTGCAACAGTCCCGTAGTATGTAGGTTAACGGGTTGCGAGGCTGCCTCCCCCTTCACCCTGATGTCTTGATCAACCTGTTCTCGTCTTGGAATTTGGCTGAAATGTTGAAATTAGGACGTTAAACGCCATTCCACCCATCAATTAATTTTTATTGCTTTTGCAATTACTCATAAACTAGAGGAATAATATAATGAAACCTCAGTCCGAACATTGACAATATTAATACCGAAGTCAGTATTGCAATCCGGAAAAGCTACCTTTCCGGATTGCAACATCGAAGTAAGAAGTAAGAAGTTAGAAGTTAGAAGTAAGAAGTTAGAAGTAAGAAGTTAGAAGTAAGAAGCAAGATGTTAGAAATATTTTGAAAGATATACGACACTGAGTATGTAGAGCAGAGAATGAACACCCAACGCTCATCCTTAAAATTTAAGGTGCATCCCTTTACTTGCCTAGTATTCCAGGAGGGGTAGATTTTAATGCTGATTTTTGAAAAATTCTATAACGAATGTGAGGTACTTTCAGTACTCTTTTCTAAAAGGATATTATCCATAAAACTTGGAACCTGCATGTATCTAAATCAACTGAAAATGAATCTATGTGTTAAAGGTTAATGCACACCTTTACCCGTTATTTTTATTGGACATGATGCAAATAAAACAAATCGCTAATTACACACAAATTCACGTTAAGGAATCCTTGCAACAGTCCCGTAGTATGTAGGTAACGGATTGCAAGGCTGACTCGCCCTTCATCATTAATCTAATCACGTTGATAAATTTGTTCTCGTCTTGGATTTTGGCTGAAATGTTGAAATAAAGACGTTCAACGCCATTCGATCCATAAATCACTTTTTATTGCCTTTGCATAACAGTCATAAACTAGAGGAATAATATAATGAAACTTCAGTCCTAACATTGACAATATTAATACGGAAGTCAGTCCGTGGCCTTTCCGGATTGCAACATCGAAGTAAGAAATAAGAAGTTAGAAGTAAGAAGTAAGAAGTTAGAAGTAAGAAGTTAGAAGCAAGAAGTTAGAAGTAAGAGGTAAGAAGTTAGAAGTAAGAAGTAAGAGTTAGAAGTAAGAAGTAAGGAGTAAGAAGTAAGAAGTAAGAAGTACTAGAAGATGGACATATTTTGAAATATATTTATATAACAACATCTGAAGCAGGGAATGAGCTCCAAACTCTGATCATTAGACCCTTTATAATAAACAATTGCAAGTCATAAAATTCTAGAAGGGGGAAGATTTAATGATGTATTGACATTGCTCTGAGTTAACATCCAGCAAATGTGTATGTATCCATGCATCCACTTCCTTGATTTTTTTGGACTGGATGATAAAATTTTCCTCCCAATCTTATCACTCTTACCTTGATGAACTAAGTTCCACCATACAACCTATATCGTCTCGAAGGGGTGTATAAAAAGAGGATGAACAAAAAGCAAATCAATCTTTTCATTGCAAGAATTTATCTTCCAAGGACTATTGCAAAATTGAATACAATTTCCTATATATGAAGTTTTCTGTCAATTGACTTAGTTTATATTTCAAAATGCACACCCTAAACTGCTGTTATCTAAGACATAAAAGGGGGTCTTGAAGGTGTCCGGGCCTTTTTTTTTTGGAGCGGGAATCGTGAAAAATACCCCTTTATAATAGGCGTGATGCGTGACTTCATAGAATTTTTAACGTGAAAGCCATAAATTTAAAAGATTGATGAAATGTATGATGGGTTCTTCAGGACCCAGATAATACAAAAATACAAGACCTTTCACGCCAAAGAAGTAGGTAACCAGAGGTAAGGCTAACCCCTGCCCCTCAACCCCTTTATCCGGTGGTATTCAAAATTTCTCCCTCCCCAGCGTTTCTCTGTTCCCAGATTGATTGTTATCGTCTTGAATTATAGTTCATATATTGCTAGTAGAAGGTCTAACACCATTTAAGCTATCAAACAATATTTATTGATTTCGTGACAGGTCATAAACTAAGAAACTTTCAGTCCTAACAAAACTGACAAAATTAAATATCGAAGTCGA
>MJUU01054568.1:0-17106 GCA_002080025.1 Modiolus philippinarum | reverse complement strand
CTTCGCTATCCCTTTCAAAATGTGATGATTACCACACAATTTAGCATGTAGGGTTAACATCACTGTTAAACAATTCAGCGTGTACTCATTAATAGTAACAGGTAAAATCCTAGTTTTCAAATTTGATGATCACAACTCAATTTAGCTCATGAGGTTAAGATAACGTTTTTAACACTTTAGTCATGTTAGTGTATATAGTTACATATATAGTAACAGGGAAAATCCATTTCCCAAAGTAGAAACAGTGTCATGACAAAACTGTCAAAAGAGGGAAAAGCAAAAGTAAAACGTTAAATTTTCAAAACAATTATTCATATAATAAAATAATAAATGACTTTCGATTTTGGTTAAAACCACAATTTTAACAACCCTTGAGATCTTATAATCCTCAGCCGTAAATAGGCCTCGGTAATAATCATATCTCTTGAGTTGTTAAATTGTGGTATTAACCTCATTAAAAGTCATTAATTGTATAATGTCAGATTGGACATTAACCCTAATAAGACAGATTCGTTGGCTTTCTTATACAATACAAGGTCATTAATGGAAGAAAGTGAGTTCTGCATAAATAATTATATGTTGTAATTTTACCTTTTCTAATTCTTAGAAACTTACTTCGATATCTGATTACTCCTTTTATAAATTTATTGCAATGTTTACATCTAAATTTAGTTTTGTTGTCATATCGTTTCCTCAGATAATCCCAGTCAGGATCTTTGTCAGATTCTGTAACTGGATCAGTTTGCTTTGCTGTACTGGTATCATCTTCTATAGTCCATTCTGGATCACTGTGATCATTACCTATAATGGGATATAATTTTTCATTTTTAACAGTTTGCAATGAATAAAAAGGTAAGTGCTAATTCTTACATGTCTTACACAATCATGTTTGTAATGCCAATTCTAATTGGAGGATTTCAAAGTGTTCAAGGCACAGTAATCTACAATTTAAAATGGCACCCGAAGTCAACATGGTAAAAAAAAAATAGATATTCTATAATTTAAAATAATATTCTATTTCAACAAATGTTAGAGAGATTTGCATTAGTATCGAGATTCACATATTAAACTTAAGGGTCTTCAGGAATAAATCTTAGGACGTCACTATCACAAATATCTGTGGTGGTGCAATGGTAGATAAAATATTTTGTGCCGCCAAACAAAAACCCTTTCCCTCTGATACTTCAATTAAGGCAGACAAATAAAGTGAAACCTCCTTTGCAGTAGATTAGAGGGTTACAAATGCATATAGTACAGTGGCAGATTAACAAAAAGTCGTCTATTTTATGAGTTTAATGTCCCGGCATAACACACACCTATATAATATATTGTTGGAAAGAGCTGAATCAGTACCTTTAGATAAACCGGGTCATCAAACATTCGTATCGGCCGATTTCGAAATATAAATGGTCAAAGGTCAAATGTATAAAATTTGTGAAATATGGGGTTAGATATTCAACTGACAGTCACAAATTACTGAAATGAATTATACGAATAAAAATGATTTTGTAGGTATCCTATGTAGTTGCTCTTCACATCACATAAAATCAATGTATCATATCTGCTGCAAAATGACGTTAAATGACGTTTTCTTACTTGCACTTGTTGTATTGCCTTTGAATGGAATTCTAGTTCACTTAATCTCAATAAACGTTCTAAAAGAGTGGCCTGAATACCTTTGCATATGGTAACGGAAATGTCCTCGACGGATTTTTGGGATAAAAACGTTGAAAACCGGATCGGAGGAGACACACGTTGCTACCATCATTTTTCATA
This sequence comes from Modiolus philippinarum, assembly GCA_002080025.1. Taxonomy (NCBI): domain Eukaryota; kingdom Metazoa; phylum Mollusca; class Bivalvia; order Mytilida; family Modiolidae; genus Modiolus; species Modiolus philippinarum. The sequence goes on along the minus strand of MJUU01054568.1, from coordinate 15,330 downwards.
AGTTGTCTCATAACATTTGAAAACACTTTTATTTCAATCCCAAGAATCAAAACATATTAACCACTTATATTTGATCAGTCATTTGGCCCAAGCGGCCTTCCGTTTGCGTGTCCGTCCGTCTGTGGTATCGTATGCTGACTTTATCCTTTTTGATTCTTTATATAATTATCCCCGCACTTTCAAGTGAAAGTTCGGGGATATTGTCGTTGGCCTCGTCCGTCCGTCCGTCCGTCCGTCTGTCTGTCTGTCTGTCCGTCCGTCACACATCCTTGCGATGCGAACTCCTCCTACATTTTTGGATTTAGGGTTTTAATTTTGTTATAGAACTGTTGCATATATGCTGCAGATGCGCAATAAGCTTTCGGATTTTTGATATTGGTCTTGGTGCAAACAAGAGGCCCCAAGATGTCCATTTTGACACATGTGGCATGCGACGCGAACTCCTCCTACATTTTTGGATTTAGGGTTTTAATTTTGTTGTAGAATTGTTTCATATGGTCTGTAGATGCGCAATAAGCTTTCGGATTTTTGATATCTATCTTGATGCAAACAAGAGGCCCCAAGATGTCGATTTGACAAAGACCACAAAATGTGGATTGTGACACATATGGCATGCGACGCAAACTCATCCTACATTTTTGGATTTATGGATTTAATTTTGTTGCAAAATTGTTGCATACAGTCTGTAGATGCGCAATAAGCTTTCAGAATTTTGATTCCGGTTCCAACTTTGGTAAATTTCCTGAAAATGTCAAAGACTGATATTTTTGGACATTTTGGCATATAATCTTATATTTTGGCAAGTATTTGGAAAAAATAAAAATTCTGAAATCTAGCGAAAATGTGATTCCAATTTTGGTAAATTTCCTGAAAGTCTCAAAGACCACTTATTTTTTGGAATTCTACCTAGCAACCACACTTTAAGCATTTGTTTTGATAAGGTTAATCATTTTCACCAATTGGATTGTAAAAATATTTGATTCCAATTTTGGTAAATTTCCTGAAAGTGTCAAAGACCACTTATTTTTTGGAATTCTACCTAGCAACAATACTGTTAGGATTTGTTTCCATCAGGGCAATCATTTTCATCAATTGAATTTCAAAAATATTTGATTCCAATTTTGGTAAATTTCCTGAAAGTGTCAAAGACCACATATTTTTTGGAATTCTACATTGAAACCATAGTTAAAAAATTTGTTAGAATTAGAAGAAATATTTCACAAACTTGATTTCCAAAATATATGATTCTAAGTTTGGTAAAATTCCTGAAAGTCTCAAAGACTACTTATTTTTTGGAATTCTGCCTAGCAACCATATATTCCTTAATTCCTTATGGTAAAAATAGTGACTGTCAATAATTTAATTTAAAAAATGTTAAGAAAAATTATTCCCAGGGTCTATAGCTGTTTTCTGTGTCAAACAGGGGGTGCGGGGATCACTGTCGTTTCCGACAGTCCTTACTCTAGTTTTTTAATATTTTATATGTCATGATCATGGCAGAATGCTTATGACCTTTATTGTGGTGACCCTTGACCTTGCACTTTGAGTTTTAGGTCGCATTATTGCTTTTTCAATTACTGCTTGTCGAGACATCTATTTCAAAACTTTGTCCGTAACTACCTACAATCGCAAAGCTATCACTGTCACAAGATCACTAGGAAAGATGTAAACCACAGAAGACAAAGAGCTTCATAGGCATCTGTCAAGCCTCTACCTCTCAAAGTTTGACCCACAGTAGTTCTTTCATCTGACTGGTAGAAGCTAATTTCACTTGACTGGTTATGACATAAAGCCCATAGTCAAAAATAAGAACTGAATGTTTCTGTCCTGTATTTGTTGCCATTTCAGTGGATGATAGTATAATAATGAATCCGATTTCCGTATCATTGAGTTTGACGTCGACGACAAGAGCTTATGCAACATAAATGTTTGACCTGTTTGTCCAAAGGAAGTTCACATGAAATAGTAAAGCCTAACAGAATACAATATCCTGCATTTTTAGTAGAATCTTGACAAAATCCTTCACATCTTCCCTGACGTATATATGTTGCTATTTAAATATGCAGATCTTTATATCGCAGGTACCATACAGTGAAATGTATTCTTTCTATCACGGTCTCTGTGATGCAACGATGTGGTAGAGTGGATTTTATGCCACTTCCTGTGATTATATTTGATATTGTATAATTATTACTTTTAATCATATATATTATGTTGCAGTCGATCTATTGATTAATATTATATTGCAGTATGTGATTGCATTCGCAATCTCTATCTTTTACGTATGCGTGTAGTGTAATTTCATTGGTCATTGGTGGTCTTGTGATCTTGAGACTGGGAAATTTGATTGTAATGGCTGGACATTGTCCTTGTTGTCAAATATAAAATTATTAGTTTGGTTTGGTTATTTAGTAACCACTGTGTATTTTCCACATGGATTTGGATTATTAGTGATTTTGGAAATGTATTTCATTCAGTAAGGAGCAACTTATTCTCATATTTTCGGTAAGTAATCTTTTACGTTCTTTGAGCGACTGTCTGATTATTGATGGATGAAGTATGAATCCTGATTTGATATTTTTCATTAAATCTGCAAGTTAAAGGTAATTTCCCTAATGCCCAAGTGTGAGTGATTTAGTCAGAAAGCTGAATACGTGTTGCGATTGTGCTTTTGACGAATGTGTATTTTCGAATGGGTCATTTTGAAGTGATTTTTAAATGACCTTGACCTTTATCGGGAGCAATTATTTCAGTATTGATTAATTGCGTAGTTTTGTATAACGTAAAGTCTGAATACAGATAAACATTTTAATCGTTATTTTTGTTTGTAAAATGTTATTTAAAGTGTATGATTGATTCATATATATTATTGAATCGAATATTTAGAATAATGTCATTGTTACAGGTTATCAGTTTGAACACAGGGACTTGCTCCCGGTCTAGAAAAAAAAATTACTATCCAACATGAATCTCGGAGAAAAAAACACAAGGGAAATCCTATGTCCGATACCCGGCTCGCTTCGTTTAAATTTTTTCTAAATAAAACAAACAAAACCTACCTTCATGCCTTTTACGTTCTCTTCCTGAATAATTTTCCGAACAGAAAACACAGTGTTTACCTCATGATAGCTCTGCTTCATTCCTATATCTCGATTTGTTTACTCATATTTCATGATAAGGACAATTCATGGATCTCAATGTGAAACTACAATGACCTTCACATTCTAAATTTAAATCCTTCACGCGGAAGCTCTCGGGACCTTTTCATTCGGTCGACGTAATATGCCTATGTATCGAATGCTATTTTCCCGCGATATATCTATTTTTAGCAAACAGATTGATTGAAAGGTTGAAATGGATGAAGTACAGACAAAAGCGTTGCGATTCACCGAAATGGTCACAATCACAATTTCACATATCGACTTAGGAAAAAAATCGTTCTATCCCGCCTTTATTACTGTATCGGCGTTATCTTCAACGGAATGAAAAGGTCCCGAAAGCTTCCGCGTGAAGGATTTAAATTTAGAATGTGAAGGTCATTGTAGTTTCACATTGAGATCCATGAATTGTCCTTATCATGAAATATGAGTAAACAAATCGAGATATAGGAATGAAGCAGAGCTATCATGAGGTAAACACTGTGTTTTCTGTTCGGAAAATTATTCAGGAAGAGAACGTAAAAGGCATGAAGGTAGGTTTTGTTTGTTTTATTTAGAAAAAATTTAAACGAAGCGAGCCGGGTATCGGACATAGGATTTCCCTTGTGTTTTTTTCTCCGAGATTCATGTTGGATAGTAATTTTTTTTTCTAGACCGGGAGCAAGTCCCTGTGGTTTGAAGACCTGACTGAAGTCTGATTTGTAATGGTCTGTGTGAAGTTGCTACAGTGATGTTATCTAGTAGCTGTTGATGTTTATTGTATTTACTCAATTCCATAAATTGGTGAGTTTAAAGAAGTGTATCTAGTTTTATATATTGTTTATATGTAAATCTAATTGTGATTGATATTTCACGGTTCAGTGTTACAATATTTTAATTTGGATTATCTCCCCATTTTTCGATGAGTTTAGTCCAAGAGTACTTAAAGTTGGATTTTCATATTTCAACATTATCGTTTTACAGAAAACGGCTATATCATAATGAAATATGTATTGTATATGGTTTAAATTGTCTGTACGATGATTTTATATGTAACAGATACAATTTTGTTGCAAACTTAAATCAACGGAAGTTATAAGATGAATACCTTTTTGATGTATTTATCAAGATGGATAATTAAGGAGTATTTATTGAAATTAGTATACTTATTTATAAAATCAAATCCGTTGATCCTAGACATTTTTATTGTACTACAAATGAGGTGAAAGGTCAGAAAGTAGAATGTTGATACTTAATAATCAAAGGGACATAATTTGTGTACTTTGTTTATGATAATTGTGATACAACTTTAGTACTTATGTGTATTGTTATATATTTTTACTTATAGTCTACTATTGTTATTCCAGGGTATATTTTTATTGTATACTATCTACATATGAAAGATGTGGAATAAAGAACCCTAGAACTTGAGATGTGTTATTGTTATTTGAGGCCTAGCTAGCATGGAAATCCACACTTTTACAACAACATGCCTTCTGGTGTTGGAACGATATCACTTGGTACAGAATATCTGAACTGGGAGCAGCTTTTCTCATAATTTGCCCCTGTCACCAGAATCACTTCTTAGAGGCTCCATATACAGAGTTCCTGTACGCATCTCCAAATGGTTGATAGCGACATGCCCTGTCTATGCGGAGTAATCAGGTCGTAATAAGGAAAGTCTGAGTGCCAAACATTGTAAACTAACCATTAAGACACTACTCTTAATATATATATAGAATTGCATTAGTGCGCCGCATTAAAAAGTCTTGTGTTTGACATCAAGGTATAGTTTTGGGCATTATTTTCAAAAGAGGGTTAAATATTATGCGTGAGGATGTTTGGATTAGAAATTTCAACACCATTTTCCACTTCAAACTTTATTTTGCAATTTGATATTTCAGACAAGCATATAAATATAAAGCATAATTGCAATGATGATAATAAAAATAACGCTGTAAAGCATCTTTCATTTTGAGGTTAGTCCACAACAGGTTACAGTTTATTTTTCATTTGTTCGTCTTGAACAAGGTGTAACATTTTGAATGGGCCATGCGCACACAGGTACTAAACTTTTAGACAAGTAGCCCTGCCCAAGAGACAAAATGTGTGGAGAAATGCAGTGTCCAATGCAATATAAAGACCCCTTCTATTTTTTTCTACAAAATGTAGTCTTCTAGACGAGCACAGTGAGTCTGCTTTTTTGTCTTTTTGATGAGGACCTATTATTTTTTGGAGAATTCCTTTGGCCAAACATGCCAACATTAGAGGCATATGCCCTTTGTTATTGACTTAAACCCAGTGATATGGAAAGGTTTTTTGTCATGAATACATCAGAATACAAACACCGAAGCAAAAAGACAGAAGGGGAAATTCTTAAATCGAAAATCCAAAAACACGGCCAATCAGATTTAACACAAATCCAGAGAATATGACAAAGATAAAACAATTACTAGTAACCAAAAAGAACTGAAATGCCATAAAACTAAAGTACTTGCAGCATGAACCCCACAAAAACTATAGGTATCATTAGGTGTCAGTATCATCTGCTCCACATATGAAAAAATCCAATATAATGGCATCAAAGGCAGGGCAGAAACATTCAGTCCAAACCTTTGACAAACATCTTTCTGCCGTAATTAGTCAGGTCAAATCAGCTAGACCAGGTCACCTCAGAGAACAGATTATGAGTGCTGTGGGTAAAATATTAAAAGGTAGATAGCTTAGCTGAGCTTTCAGATGCTTGACAGATGCATACGAAGCTCTTTGTTTTCTATGATTAAACGATTGTGTGATATTGATGGTCTTGTGAAATTGTCCTTATTTCTTGATAAAGTATGGGGATGTCTCGAATACTGGTGATTGAAAAAAAAAAACAATAATGTGACTCAAATTACAAGGTAACGGGTAAACAAAACAACGGTTTACCGCCAATTGTCATGACATGTTAAATACCAAGGCTTACATCAAACGACAAAAAAGTTACGTCCAGATATGACTACAGTCACAGACAGACGGACGGGCAAATGGACGGTCACTAGGACGGAATGGCTGATCAATTATAAGTTGTCAATTTGGTGAGAGTTTTGGTGTCCTAATCATTACTGTTTTCACATGTTAAGACACAGCTTTTATATAAGGAAGTCCTAACGATCATTTTGAAAGTTCAATCGGAGCAACGTATGTCTCCTTTGATCCGATTCTCAACGTTTTTACCCAAACAAATATGTCATGGACATTGCCGTTGCCTTATGTAAGCGTATTCAGTCACTTTGTAGACCGAATATTGAAATTTTAGTACACTAGAACTCTCTTTAAAGTAAATACAACAAGTGCAAATAAGAAAACGTCATTTAACGTCATTTTGCAGTGTAGACGGTGCATTAATTATTTGTGCTGTGCAGAGCAACAATATAGGATACATGTACTTACTTAATCGTTTTGTTTCGTGTAAATCATTTAAGTTTTTCGCAACTGTCGATTGAATACCTAACCCTTAATTTCACTAATTCGATACATATGACCTTTGACTTTTAATATTTCAAAATCGGCCGTTAGAAATATTTGATGACCTGGGTAAACTAAAAGAACTGATTGAGCTCTTTCCAACGATATATTATATAGGTGTGTGGTATGTCGGGACATTAAAGTCATTTTTTCCTGGCCATACTGCTGCACTAATATTCTTAATTTCTGAAAGACAGACCGAAAAGATGTACATGTATTGACAGTTGATAGATTGAAGGATGGCTAGATGGACAGCTCATGTGTTAATCTATACCCTAACACCTTCATCCAAGGGCATAACGCTTATCAAGGCCAAATTATTCTGATAAGTCATTAAGACCTGTAAGTCTGTCTAATTTTATAAACTTCAGCATACAAAAAGAGTCAAATGGGGACAAATTTTTATGGAAAAACATGGCTTAATCAAGTAAATACTATAATTCCCTGATGTTGTGTTTAGTTGGGCAGTTTTCAAATAAAAATTTTATCGTGAATTCTTGGCGATATACTTTTTTGGGACTTTTTTCTAGTTTGATTTTTACTGTGAGTCTTTTTGTGTATTTATTTTTAGTCATTCACCACACATAGGGGGAGGGTTTGGATCCAAGAAAACGAGTTTAACCCCGCCACAATTTTTGCACCTGTCCCAAGTCAGGAATATGTTGGTCATTGGCTTGTCCTTGTCTTCTTATAAAATTTTAGTTTCTGGATATTTGGGTTATTGGATGTGGTTTGTTTCCATTGATTTATTCACTTTTTTACCTTTTCTGGGCCATTTAGGGCTTACTATATGGTGTGAGGTTCCTCACTGTGTTGAAGACCATATGGTGACCCCTAGATATTTTGTTTTTTGTCGTTTTAACCTGGATATGGGATGTTGTCTCCTTTACATTTACCCCATTTCCTTTCTTTTTCATATTGAAAGAAACCCCATAGCTTCACAAAAAGCACCAAACATACCTGATGCCTGGTTGTCTGATTCTGTCTCTTCCTCATCATTACTTCCTGTTTCATCAAAGGATGTTAATATTGATTTAACAGCTGATTCTGTAATTTCATCTGACACAGGTTTATTATAATCAGTCTGTATTTCTACAGTCCTGTTCTCAATACCTCCTATGTTCTCCACAGTCACTTTTGATGAAGTCGAAGCAACATTTGACATAGATTTTTCAATTCCTGAATTTTCAATGTCTTCCACAATTACCTTTTGATGTTGATCAATTCTTTTTAACTGTTGCTCACTGGCATTTTCTGTTGGTTTAGTCACTACTGTTGATTGTTCACCAATTTCTCTGTTGAAGTGACTGCTGTTTTCAAATTGTTGAGAACTGGGTACTGTTGAATTAGTTAATTCATTAGTTGATATGACCTGCCCTTGTGCATATGTGGTAACTTTCTCAGTATCAAATGACCGAACATTGGTTGTAGTAGACACATCCTGCTGACTGCCAGTCTTTTCTGGTGATAATATCTGTCCTTCATTGTCATCATTAGTTATTGTTATTTGTTGGTTATTAGTCTGCAATTGTGTATCAATACCAGAACTTTGCTCTGTAACATTTGTCATGGATTTTTTAGTATCTTTGTGATTTTCTATTGTTTGTTCATTCTCAAATTCGGTGCTATGATGTTCATTTTGAGAGTCACACATTTCATGTAGGTTCTCTACTATTTGGCTACCTTCGGTATCCTTCTCTATCAAACTAACTTCTGATGGTATTGATTTGGTTTTTGTTGAGCTGATTGAGTCTTTACTTTTGTCTTGCCTTTCCGTATCATCTTTATGACTTTCATCAACCTCCATATCTTCTGTACACCCTACATTGCTGTTCTCTTCAGATAAAATTTTATTGTATTTCTCCAAGATTTTTGTTTTAATATTCTTATAATTTTCAGCTTCTTTAGGGTCTTCCTGCTGAAATAGAATAACAAAAATATACAGTACGTTGCCATTATACAGTACGCAGCTGAACATTTCCCCGCACATTTCATAAAATAAAGGGCTGCGCCAAAGAACTTGATAAAGTAATTAGATGGACACAATGAAGAGCTTGACCCAGTTATTAGCTGCACAATTACTAAGGCAAAATAAATATTAGCCCTTATAATTCCGTGTATATATCAGAAATTATAAGAGATATGTCAAATTGGTCAACACACTACTTAACTATACCATAAGAGGTTATGGAGAAAGGAACCCCATTAAAATCCAATAAAAAAATAAAAGATTTTACATATTTTGAAAATTGCAATCCCTGCCACTTTGACTCCTTATAGCTAAGAAACGGTAAGAGCTATCTTTTGACATACTACGAAAAACTTACAACAAGAGGATTCCAAAAAAAACACCAAAAAAAATGAAATGAAATCTGATGAAAAATAAAAGATTTCACTTATTTCGAAAAACTGCAATTTTGACCCCTTTGACTCCTTGTAGCTCAAAAACAGAAAGAGCTACGCCAAATTGGTTGGCATACTACTGAAAGCTTAAATCAAGAGGAATCCAAAGAAAAAAATCCCATTGAAATCCGATGAAAAATAAAAATTTTAGGTAACCTGCAAATTTGCAAGTTTGTACCAATTCGGCCCCTTATAGCTCGGAAAACAAACAAGTTGTCAAAAATCTGATGGTGTGGCTGTATATTTATTTTCAAAAAGAATCCATTAAAAATGCATCAAAATTGGACTAAAAATGAAAAAAATGAAATTTTTGAAAATGGCCCCTTTAGGGCCCGTCTATCTCGTGAACGGTACACGCCACTTAAAATCTGTAGGCATACTACTGAAAAGAAATCTAATAAGGAACACACTGAAAGAAACCCCATCAAAATCCAATAAATAATAAATATTCTAGAGCCAAATATGTGAAAACACCCAATTTTGCACTTTTTGGCCCCCTTTTTAAAAAACGGGAGGGGCCAAAATAACCAAAACCTACCCCAGCCTTCCTTTTGTGCCAAGAAACACTGTGGTAAAATTTCATAAGGATTGGTCAACATTAACTTAAGTTATTGCCAAAAACAAAAGTGTCTACAGACGACGACAACGACAACGCCAACGACAACGACGACGACGACGGACGACGACAGCACCATACCATTATACGACCTCAAATTTCTGGCGGTCGTATAAAAAAAGACCAATGTTCAAAATATTATCAGGAATTCATATCTTCTCATATTTTCATGATTATTATACCCTTAAAAAGAGCTTGACGTACAGTTCCTTCTTGTGATCAAGGAATAAATTAATGAACAGTAGTTTCCACTATGCAACAATATAAACACACATGCAAAAATTTCACATCAAAATTTGCTATTTATCTCTGGGAAATTATACACCAAAATTTTTGGTCTGTGTTTAAACTTTGACAAAAAGTAAAAAACTTGTTACAGAAATATTTCAAAATTACAATAAGAAACTGTTTGTCACCCTCTTTTTAACCATACACAAATCATGAAAATTGGACTGGGAATAAAGTCTTGAGAATTTTTTGAACATTGGCTGTTTTTACATTAGGAAATTTTTTGGTGCATACCGTATTATGGCCATACACTGTACTTAGCTTGAAATGAAAACTAACTGTAATAGTGTGAGTTATTAAATAATAAGCGAATTCAAAGATTACAGATCTTCGACAAAAGTATTACGGCAACAAACTAATTTCTTTCCTGTATCATTTTTTTATATACATGTAAAGCAATAAATTTTTGCCGTTATAAACCTCAGAATACCATAACTGTACATACAATCTCTAAGAACTTGCCTGATTTTTTTTTTGTTCTTGGATTACTTCTTTCATAGTCAATCAAAAACTGATGTAAAGGTACTTACTGTAAAATGGCTAATTTTGCAGTATTTAAACTTTTTGGAAATTGGGGTTAAAAGCTGTTTGCAGTATTATATTTCATGTTTATTTTGCTTTAAGAGATTTCCTTTAAGATTTAGACATTTTCCTGACACAGATTTATCATATTAGCAAAAATAAACCTCTCAGGAAAATAAGCCACTTGACTGTGTTTGTGAATTTCAATTTTTAATTATTCGGAGAGATGATGTACAATATACCGGTAATTTGACTAAAAATGACAAAGTTCAACAATGTGTTTTTTTCTGAAAAAATATTAGAAATCAACATCAAAGTAGTATGCACATCTTTGATGTATGCACAATCAACCTGCAAAATAAAAACTTCCTATCTTAAAAACTGTAGGAGTCATCCAGACAAATGATGTATGCTATAAGCAGTATTTTGCATAAAAATGACAAAGTTCAACAATGTGTATTTTTCAGAAAAATGATCAAATATCAAAATCCAAGTAGTAAGCACATCTTTGATATATGTACAGTAAACCTGCAAAATAAAAACTTTGCTATATTAAAAACTGTAGGATGAGTTATCAAGACAAATGATATACCCACAAGTGATGACGGACACACAGACTGACTGACTGACGGACCAGTCAAAAACAAATACCTCTGCAACTTCGTTGCGTGGGATATAATTACCGGTACTGCATGTGGATTATGGGCAATTCTAAAATGATACCAATACTAAAAATTACAAATTCATAACTTTCAATGAAATGTCAAAATTTTCTTTAAAGTTAAAATGTTCCAAATTTGGTTTAATTTCTAATTTCTTATATTGTTACTGTTAAACCAAAATTTCTTCTGTTATGTTTTGTAACATTTTACAATTTTTTTTTACTTGTATAAAGCTTATATGGATTTCTATTGATATTTTATTTATTTATTAAAATTGTTCAATATACTCAACAGTTCTCGCCACAATATAGTTGAAATATTGCTGAAGTTGGCGTAAAACATCAATCAATCAATCAACCAAATTTGGTTTATCAGCATCAATTTTTTATTAATTACCTTGATGATAAACCACTTTATTAACATCTATGAAAACAAAAGGAAATATATTTCATCAGAAAATCCAATTAAAGAACCTTAGCGAGCAAGTTCACATACCCCAAGCCCCCACATATCAGAAAATCCTGCATTATTGAACTCCAAAAGTACATTCTAAGCAATATTATATACAACCAACCTGAAAAGTAAAAAGTTCCTATCTTAAAACCTGTAGGAGGAGTTATGCGGACAAATGATGTACCCTATGAGCAATATTATGCATAAAAATGACAAAGTTCATCAATGTGTATTTTTGTCAAAAATGATCAAAAATCAAAATAAAAGTAGCATGCACATCTTTGATATATGAACAATCAACCTGCAAAATAAAACTTCCTATCATAAAAACTGGAGGAGGAGTTATCCGGACAAATGATGTACCCTATAAGCAATATTATGCTAAAAAATGACAAAGTTCATCAATGTGTATTTTCGTCAAAAATGATCAATGATGCACATTTTTGATATATGCCAGGGCTCACCAAACTGGGCGATTAAGTCGCCTAAAGATGTCCCTAAAAGCTATTTCAAGTCGCCCTGGGATTTTGACACTTCTAATTTTAGTCCTTTCTATTTCTGGTAACATCAGATTTCTGAAGCTTATTCCTGTGTTCTGCAAAGCTCAACCGTTGTTTATATCATTTCATGGTTTTAAAATGAAGATAAATGGGCTTTGAAGTATACATTTATTAAAAAATTCATAAGAAATTGCCCTAAATATTTACATTTCAACTACAGATCTCTAACCAGAAGTGGTCTATAAATAAATTCCAAACCGTAAACAATCTGTGATTTGTATATGTCCCTCTCAATATTTGGAGAACCATCCAAAAAAAGGAATGAAGATGATTAGCAACGGTCTCTTTGAGCAACTGAGTGATAAACTACCCATTTACTGGAGATGATAAATAAAAGACTAGAGAGTAAATGCCCCTGCTGCCATCATTCAATGTTTTCCAGATGTGTTTACACTCAAGTTATGGATAAAATTTAGCTGTTCTGTTTGTGTCTGTAAGACACATATGATGCCCCTGCAGATGGATATAAAACATGGAAATCTAATTTCTAAACATTGATATAACTGTGGCTTTAATATTGTAATAACAGTTCCAGAATACACATTTCAATAAAATGGTCAAGTTCAACTACCCCTAAAGATTAAAACTTTAGGCCACTATGACAATATGCTCATCTTCAATCCAAGCCTAATCACTGTGAAAAGTAAAATAAATGTAGCATTAATATTGTGGGAGGAGTTGTCGGGAATAGTAGTTCCAGAACACAGATTCTGATAAATTGGCCAAGATCAACTCCCCCTCAAAATCATAATTTTCGGCCAAAATCTAAACCATGACAATATGAACATCTTCAATCCATGCCTAATCATTTTGCAAAGTAAAATAAATGTAGCATTAATATTGTGGGAGGAGTTGTCCGGAATAGCAGTTCCAGAACACACATTTTGATAAATTGGCCAATTTCAACTACCCCTCAAATTCACAATTTTTGGCCAAATCTAAACCATGACAATATGAACATCTTCAATCCATGCCTAATCCCAGTGCAATGTAAAATAAATATAGCATTAATATTGTGGGAGGAGTTATCCGGACTAACAGCTTATCAGAGATGGGACGGACGGACAGACGGACAGGGGTAGAACAATATGCCCGAGGACTTGTTGTCAGATATTTGTCAGATATATGTACATGTAAATCTTGGAGCACCTCAAACATAAGCTTTTTTGGGAAAAGGAACATAAAATTGAAAAAAAAATTAAATCTAAATTGAAGATCTTGAAATATCAATAATATTTGATTGATTTCAACTGATTTATTGCCGATGTTGAATATTTGGTATGCACATGAGAATTAGTGAATATGTAAATCAAATACAAAAGTCTTGTAAATTCAGTTGCGGATAGTCGGATATGCGTAAAGGAGTCACCTTTTCATGACCTGAAGTCTCCCTATATGTACCTGTTCTTTTGAAGTGTGATGAGCCCTGATATGTACAATCAAAGTAGAATGCACATATTTGATATATGTACAATCAACCTGCAAAATAAAAACTTCCTAACTTAAAAACTGTAGGAGTAGTTATCCGGAAAAATGATGTACCCCCTTAGTGATGACAGACGGAGGGACGGACAGACAGATGGACCAGTCAAAAAATATATACCCTCCGCAACTTTGTTGTGTGGGGTATAATTACAGAGAAACTGCCCACTGGAAATCAAACTCATATTGATCAATCAATAATCATTTCAATAACAAAGAAATCAGCATCTTCAAATCAAATGCTGACCATGTGGACACTTCCTATCATCATTAACAATTAGTTCAAAAATAGCTTTACTTCCACATTTTTATCATTAGAATATTTTTTTAAAAACATAAAGGTAAAATTATGGAACTAGGAAACTTACCATTTCCCTGATTTTCTGAAATAAAGACACTCTTTGTTGGAATTCAAACTTTTTGAAATTGGCACTTCTCTTGGATTCATTGGGTTTGGACTGGTTACAACAAGTAGACACAAAGTCTTCACAATTGTCCCTCATACCACACCATATATACTTCTCTCTCAGGTTCTGTAATGTTTCTGTAGGACTTGCATGCTGGTTTACACCTAAAATTTCAAAGTTACATATACAGTAATCACTGAATGGAAGACTGCTCATAGTCTATAAAACATCAATTTAAATTAGAGTTCTTAATTTTCTATTGCATGTTTATACAACCACAAAGTGGGAAGGGGAGATCCGGAAACATTTTACAACAAGGATATGACTGGTGGCTGTTTCTACCTGAAAAAACCAAACACAGAGAAATAATGACAATATATTTTTTACTATGGTATAGAGATTTGTAGAGTTGTAAATCTTCTGACTTAGTTTGGTAGATGCATACTCAAATTCTAACACGAGAAAAAACAAAATAGAATAAAGGGCTACACCGAGCGCAGCATGATACGACCGCAGCATGTCGTCCACTGAATTTTGAAAAAGTGTAATTTAAAGTGAGTATGGACATAGGAAAGAGCTTGACACAATAATTAGATGGACACAATAAGGAGATTGACCCAGTAATCAGCTGGACACAAACTAGGGAAAATAAAAATTAGCCCTTATGACTCCTTATGATTCCTCTTTGACCCTTTATAGCCCGGAAACGGTAAGAGCTACGCCCAATCCATTGACATACTGCTGAAAGCTTATATCAAGAGGAATCCAAAGAAAAAAATCCCATCAAAATGCGATGAAAAATAAAAATTTTAGGCAATCTGCAAATTTGCAGTTTTGGCCCCTACGAACCCTTATAGCACGGAAACGGTAAGAGCTACGTCAGATCCGTTGCCACACTGCTGAAAGCTTGTATCAAGAGGAATCCAAAGAAAAAAATCCCATCAAAATCCGATGAAAAATAAAAATTTCAGGCAATCTGCTAATTTGCAGTTGTGGTCCCTTTGAACCCTTATAGCTCGGAAACGGTAAGAGCTACGCCAAATCCGTTGACATACAACTGACAGCTTACATCAAGAGGACTCCAAAGAAAAAAATTCCATCGAAATCCGATGAAAAATAAAAATTTTAGGTTATCTGTAAATTTATGATTTTGGCCCCCTTCCCCTCTTATAGCTGGGTAAGGAAACAAGTTACCAAATATCTAATAGTAAAGCGCTATGATAATTTTTCATAAGGAATCCTTTGGTAATAAAGGGCTACGCCGAGCGCAGCATGATACGACCGCAGCATGTC
>MJUU01054565.1:151831-173262 GCA_002080025.1 Modiolus philippinarum | reverse complement strand
GTCAATGTTTAAATTGATGTATCATTCATCAAATTCCCTGGAATAGTTGAAAAGGTTTTGAAGAATATAAAGTTTATCTTTAGATTCAAAAGGTCCGTTTTCATATATACCGTGGTATCATATGTTCCAAGCTCTTATTGGTTGAATTGGTATTTTGACACCTTAAAATGGTTGTGATCCGGATTTAAATACTTTTGAAACTCTAACTTATATAAGTTTATTAAGTGATGATCTCAAGTGTTCGGTAAACTTGAGAGGTATTTACAAAATATCTAAATGTAAAGATATTTTTACCAAATTATGTGTATGACAAAGTTGATCTATCATACGCGAAGAAATCACATGAAATCACAGTACAAAACACATAAAATAACATTACCACTTGTATTTTCACCACGCGAAATCACAGTACCGTTGAAAAAGTACCCGACTGAACTTTTCGTTCCAAATCTGTGACAAATCATATCGATATTGATATCAAATAATGCATTAGGACAGATAAATGAATTTTTTAAAAGGTTTAATTCATTGTTTAAACCATCATAAGCATTTGATGTGTTTTGGGGGAGGAAACATTTACACATTTTAGTTTACACTTCATTTGAAAGAAGTAATATGAAATATCATTTTACATAAACATAGTTACTTCTTAATATATTCATAAAAGTAATGTATGTACTTGTTAAGCGCTATGTAATTCCGTAAACTTTCAAAAACCGTATAATTATACACCAGTAATAAAACTTAAAAATTTACCTGGTGCACAAAAAGCGAAATAACAGTACCCGGCACAGGAAATCACATTTCACAGAGGACCAACATGACATAGTGTGGGAAAGCCGATTTTACTAGAAAACGTAAAAATTTTGTTTAAAACTAAGAGTATGTCCCTCATGCAATCAGTTTAGAGTTGTTTTCTATCAACTTTTGTACATCTATCGATTTATGGTTCTTCACTGAAGAGAGGCCATATGCAGAAAGTATATTTATTACAGTAACTTCAGGATAATAGAAGAGGGTCCTCATTTGGGGTCCTAGGAATCAAATAATCATTAAATTTTTGCCTTGGTAATCAAATAATCATTAAATTTTTACCTTGGTAATCAATAAATGTTTTGCTTAGTAATAAAAAAATATATAAAAATGCAAGCGAATAATCAAATAATCATTAAATAAATGCTCTCATGATCAAATAATCAAAAAAAATACCCTGATAATCAGGTAATCAAGAAACCCATGAGAGGCCTCATAGAAAAAAGAAGGGAAACGGGGAATGTATTTATTTGTTTCTTATTATTATTTGTTAGTTATTTATTTAAGCACTCATATTAAGGATGTAGTAAGGTGAGGTTTTTGCAATTTTAAAAGTCATTCGGATTTCTCTGATTTTATCCAGTATTACTATGTAAAATATTTTGCCCCATTTCACCCAATTTTCTGGTCATCAAAGTCTTCAGAAGCTCATTTTAAGTCAGTAAGCAAGATTTTATTAGATTGTAGATTTTCCTTCAATGTAAAACAAATCAATATTAGGTCCCTGCTATACATAGGTTAAAGTCCAGGAGAGCCCTTCCCGCCATTTTTTAAAATGTGAAATATCTTGAAAACAAGGCCCATAACCTATCAATATTTTTAGCCTACTTTATTCCTTTAACAACGCTCTTTCCATTTAGGGTATCAATTTAAAATCGTAGATTTATAAAATTTCACCTTACTACATCTTTAAGTATACATGTAGATAACAGTAAACTCTTACAATGCCTGAGATTCACAATCACATGCTACAAGTAAACTGCTCTAGAAAAATACAAATATAAGACAAATTACAACAATAACTCAGATAGTCGGACTTGATACAGGCACTAACAAAAATTCAATAGAAAAAAAAATCAGAGTGTCATCTTCACGCTTTTCACCAAACCAATTTTTATGTGCATTTTTCGTCTCATTTTTACTTCTTCGCTTACTTGAAATAAAAGGCCAATCTCCTTTCCTGTTAAACGGCAATTATTCAACTAAAAGGAAGCGTAGCATAACAAAGTTCAATTTTCATAAATACGTTTAACAACTCCGAGAAATATTGTTTTAATCACGAGTTATTAGAATATGGTTCGGAAACGGAAAGGAGAGTTACATTAGAGTACGGTTTGGAAAGGGAAAGGAGAGTTACACTAGAGTTCGATTTGGAAAGGGAAAGGAGAGTTACACTAGAATGCGGTTCGTATGGGAAAGGACAGTTACACTGGAATACGATTCAGATGACAAAGGATAGTTACACTAGAATTTGGTTCCAAAAGGGAAAGGCGAGTTATACTAGAATACGGTACCCATCTCTTATCCGCTCTTCCTCCTGAACCACTGAGTAGATTTTCAAGAAAGTCAAACACAGTCTTTGTGACATAATGTAGATGTGCACCTTCCTATTTCAGAAAATGATTTGATTTATTTTTTGGGTTTCCCATTGCAAAAGATGGACTTTGCCATTACATTACAAGTGGGTACCCATCTCTTATCCGCTATCATGAAACTTTAGCACAGTCTTTCAGAGAGGGGTACCCATCTCTTATCCGCTACTCCTCCTGAACCGCATGAATCTTTAACAATGTCTTTGTGACATAATGTAGATGTGCACCTCCTATTTCAGAATTTAATTTAATTGATTTTTGGGTTTCCCATAGCAAAACATGGAATTTGCCATTACATTACAAGGGGGTACCCATCTCTTATCCGCTATCATGAAACTTTAGCACAGTCTTTCAGAGAGGGGAACCCATCCCTTCTCCGCTACTCCTCTTCAACCAATGAATAGATTTTCATGAAACTTTAACACAGTCTTTTTGACATAATGTAGATGTGCACCTCCTATTTCAGAATTTGATTTAATTGATTTTTTTGGGTTTCCCACAGCAACACATGGACTTTGCCATTACATTAAAAGGGGGTACCAATCTCTTATCCGCTACTCCTCCTGAACCGCTGAATAGATTTTCATGAATCTTTAACACAGTCTTTGTGACATCATGTAGATGTGCACCTCCTATTTCAGAATTTAATTTAATTTATTTTTGGGGTTCCCATAGCAAAACATGGAATTCGCCATTACATTACAAGTGGGTACCCATCTCTTATCCGCTACTCCTCTTGCTCACAGTTTTTCTAGTTTATCTTTGTTGTCGCTAAAACAAAGTACTTGAACTGTGTACACGAGATAGATCTCAATGACTGTTACTATATACAAAAGTTAAATTGGGATAATGTCACAGTAACGATGGATATTTTGTGCTTTGTCCACTGACTACTGGGAAAATCGGAATTTGCATCTGTGAGAAAGATCTCACTAGATATATCAATTAAAAACGAAAAAAAAGAATACAAAAGATAAGTTATATAAGGCAGAATCTTCTCATGAGAAAGATTTCACGAAATGTATCCATTCAAACGAAAGGTATTCAAGACATTCTCTTCTCANAGGTCTCATGAAATTTGTATTCTGCTGTGAGTTAAAATGTCACATAATGTGAGGTGGCAGTCTAACTTCTGTCAACGCCTTAGCTTTCTCGTCAAGTTGATTTTCGTGAATCCAACTTGCATTTTGCGTTGGTTCAACAGAAACAAATTTACTAAGAAGGTCCATCGCCATTTCTTAATCTTTAAGCAAGAAGTAATTTCACTTTGGACACTTTTTTATCACTGTTGGAAGTGTCACCATGATCAGTAAATGAACTGCCCCTAAATCGTGCAGGTTTGCGTTTAACTCGCGAAGAACGTCTAAGAACAGCATTTTCAAATGTTGTATCTTTATCATAGGCGCTGTTGTTGTCACTCATACTAATAGTATTTTGAGACAAGTCTTTGTTGTAGAAATTCAATCTCGTGTTCAATTTCGCTTTATCTGTCTAAATCAGGCGTTAAGATTTGCACAATCATTATACAGGCCAAATATGAATGTCTTATTACATCTGGTTGAAAAAGATATATATTGTTATAATTTTTGTTAAAGTTTGCACTCAGTGACCTTGACATTTGACCTGACTCATTTTTTTGTCAATTACAACTAAGCAACATTAGATCTATCCACATATAGACGACTAGTATTATGCCTCTAGCGATTGTAATTAACGATCTTTAGCAAAATCTAGATTTTGACCTCTGTTACCCTGACCTTTGACCTGACCTTGTAAAAATTTGCATAATGGTGTTCAGTTTTACATGGTCAATACACATACCAAATATGAAGCCTATCACATGGTGGTTAAAGAGATAAGTTAAAGGTTAAAGTTACGGATAGACAGACAGAGCAAAAACAATATGCCCCCGATCTAAAGAAATAGATATTCCATCAGTATTAGGGATAAAATTGGTGGCATGTAATTAATTTTGTATTCCATCTTCAATATTATTTTTAAACCAATGCTGGGACATTCACATAGACCAATCAACAATAGTATTGTGAAATTATACGGATTCATTGGCACTATTTCGGGTCTCTATATGGTAACTTGGTACAGTAGTCGAGTATTTACCCTTCGATTTAATACATGACTTTTTGGAAAACCAATTCGGACCAAAATAAGTCAATTGAGATTACCTATTTGAGCATTTCATTGGAAGTGTATTTATGAAGTGAATTTCATTACGAGCAAAGCAAGGATTTGAGCTTTAGACGTTTTCTTGGTAATTGGAGGAATCGAAATCTTAAAAATGATAATGTATTGTTAAGGTGCGAATGCCAACAGTTTTTAAAACCATCAGAGAGTCCAACAAGGTCTTTGGTTAAGTTTTTAAGGTTTGATAACAGGATGCCCATTACAAAAATGTATATTAAATAAAAGTTTAGATGTGTTTTGAGTGTTCTTTTAAATTTTGTAGGTGAAAGGATGGGTGATATTGATATCCAAATAATACACATGGCTTCGGACGAAGACTGGGATTTTGATAAGGGAAGTGTGTCAAATTGTTTTTACCAGAAAAATCCGGCGACATATATCAGTGTTACTTGTAACGAATACGGAAGTCATGTGAGAATAATCCGTCGTTCAAAAAACATTTTATCTTTTTGTGAAGTTTATGTTTTTGGATTCAAAGCTGATACAATACTTCAATATCAAGGTGAGTACAATAATTTGTTTTCTGCCCAAACAATCACTTAGTAAAAATATAAAAAAAATTCTCTAAACGAAGAGAGTAGATTTTGCATTAAGGATGGTCACACCTCAGGTTTTTGCAACTGCCTCTGACTTCCGGAAATCTCATATTTTATCCGTCACGATGCATTAGAAAATTTTGTACACTAACCCACTCTTTTCTTTTCAAAATATATTTGTATACATTTTGGAATAAATTTTGACAAAATTTGATGAAATTCTTGATTTATCTTCATTGTATTTCAAAGGTTGGTCGCCTTAATGCAAAGTACATGAAAAATCAAGAGGAGTTCGGTTTCCTTCCAAAAACTCAGGTACTTACATCTCAAAAACTCGCACACTGACCTGTCAATACTTTTTGCCTAAAATGATGTATGATCGATGTTTTAATAAAAAAGATACTAATTTTTTAAACCTTGACATTATGACCTTGAGGAGTGATAATCCTTAAAGTGTTTTATTCTAGTAAGTGAGAACCGAACCGTCAGTCTAAAAACGAAAAATCCAAAGACAAGACAACATCGGGGAAATAAAAGACATAACATGAATACGGCACAGAAAGGAAACATGAAAACACACACACACACACACACACACACACACACACACACACACACACACTCTTATAAATGAATTCATAGACCCCCAAAAAACCATGAGTGAGATCAGGTGCACCGGTTACACAATGTTCGACTAAATGACCCTAATTTAATAAATTGATTGGTCTCGTCTGCAGATAACTAAACCTGAGTGGATTGTCTGTATAGTTCAAATTGGTTTGCCTATACTGTTAACGGCCAATTCAAAGTCCTGAAATCTACATATGACGACTTATATAAGTCGGCTGTGTCAACTTGGTAGAACAAATTATACACCCGTCACTGCGGAGTACGTATGACATTACAACCAAAAGGCAAGGATATGCGAATCATCCATCTTTTAAATCATTTAAAACTTGTTGAATACACAATCAGAGTGATCCAAGGGTGAAAACATGCATCATTGGCCAGACAGTTTATAGTAGACTTCCGCCGATTCGAACGATTTTACTCATCCTGGCATTTTGATACTGGACCGTCAGGTTTGCTTGGATCAGTGACAATCGTCTTAGGAATCAATGGAAACAAATCACATCCAATAAGTTTAGAAAATGAGAATAAGCTAGCTTAGTCCTTTAATTTCAGCTTTCGTTATATAAATGATGTTCTTTCATTAAACAATCCTCAATTTAAAGATAACCTTAATACTACATATCCAAATGAACTTGAGATTAAAGAGACCACTTATACACCATCATCAAAATCATACTTCTACATTGAAAACTCTGAACGTCTGAAAACAAACATTACGACAAGCGTGATGATTTCGACTTTCCAAAAGAAAACTTCCCGTTTTTGAGTAGTAATAATCCCACATCTCCGGCATATGGCGTGTTCATTTCACAACCCATTCGAGATTGCCGTGCCTGTAGTTTGTAAAACCATTTTGTCAACAGAGCGAAATTACCGTCTCAAAAACTTATACATTAAGGGTATGTTCAGTCACTGTTGCAAATGTCACTACGGAAATTTTACGGTCGTCACCATGATTTGACAGACCGTTACAATGTTTCAATTTCACAGATGAGAAATAATATCTTTGGATAGATCCAGAGTTGATTACCGGACTGACAAACCTCGACTTCGACAAAACCGGACTTTTCACTGGCAGTATGACGGGTGCCACGAATGGAGCAGATCATGTTTACTCTTCCGGAGCACCTGATGATATCTCAGTTTTTGTAGGGGTTCACACTGTTGTGGCGTTCTTGTTCATCTTTGTTTATCTGTTTTGTTTTTGTCATGTTGTCTCAAATCGTGTTGGACATGAATTGCCTTGATTTTAGATTTTTTATTTTGGAATTCCCCCTTTCGTCATTTTTGCTTCGGTATTCGTTTGCCGATGTATATTAAGTATGAATTTTCTACGGACTGTAATTGTATGGAAATTATTGCTGTGGTCAAGAGAGCGGCACTTTTATTGAAATGGAGTCAATATTAACATCCCAAACTTACACAATTTGTTAGATTCATCGATGTAAAGTGTCTACATTGTAGATATATTAGACGTGAAAACCTGACAAATGTAACCAATGTTGTCTTTGCACCAGGGCGAGTCAATGAAAGGTAGAGAGCTTGGGGTGAAATTCATTATGTCCGTAAACTGAAAGTTTTGCCACTTCCTTGACCGCAGCAATAGCATGTTGACAGAGGTGTAATGATATGGTTTGTATAGATCATGAAGATTCATGATTGTACCAAGCATTCAGTTGTTGAAGTAAAATTAAATGCCTCAAGATACGGGTGTGATATTATCTGACTATTGTCACCGTGTACAACCGTTACCGCGAGGCATAAGGGAGTAGAATTTTTCGCAGGAGGGAGTAGAATTTTCCCGGCAATTTTTCATAAAAGCAGTAAAAATTGCTTCACACGCTTGTAAAGAACACACTTACTTATAGATCATATATGCCACGGAACCTCTCAGTTATTATGCTGGTTGGTTGTGTTATCAGAAATCCAGCAGTTTTAAGAAGTCGCCCAATCAGATTTGTTTTCCCGATGTTCAGGTCTGTTCGATTAGGTATTGTTAGTTTCTAGCCGCCTTGCAATTATACAAGACCACATTTTTTATGATACTCATAAATGCTTTTTTCTGTGAGGTCCAACACCATATCCCGAGTGTTCGGAGAAACTATAGTGTGTGGATCTTTATTCTGTTGACCATCGTGTAGCCTATTAATTGCTTGGTTCCCTGGCATATAGCAGTATTACATTATTGCGTTTCAATAATGTGCAAACTTACCTTTTCTCCAGACAACAATGCAAACATTGTCAAACCCCCGCCCCTCCCCACCCCCCCAGGACATATGCTTCCCCACAGAATAGTTGCTGGTACGCTGTGGAGTATAGCTTACTTTTTGTACAGGCTGTGTGTTATAAGTCTTATATGAAAGTCCATGATACCGTGTATTGTTTTATTCATTACATTTACATATGTTATTTATTTTATAAATCGGCGTCCATCATGCTCGGCGGGTTGTCGGCAAATTGTAGTTTGTGTTTTAGTTATTTATGTTGCCTGTTTTTAGTATTGATAATACACTGTTTTATAACCTTGTACATCGTAAAAAAACCATGAAACCAGTCATGTTTACGGGTGAAGATTGATAGATCAAAAAACCCTTTAAATCATCACATTTATCTTCAGATGTTAATTGAATAGGGTAATACAAGAGGAAGCAAATTAAAATTTCAGAGCAGCTCGAGGGACTCGTTTGATTATATTTTGGCTGATATCAATGTCACCGTATGCACCGGATATTGATACTACAGCTGGTTAAGTTAAATCACGAAACAAAATTATGAAAGTGTACGGCGAATTGTAGAATATTTCAGATAATAGACAAGTCGCCGTACTCTTTCACAACTTTGTTTTCGTGATTTAAGTTACATAACCAGCNAAATGCCCTTAGAAATAAGCTGTTTGCGAGTGACATTATATTTAGAAGTCAGATGTTCATATCTTCGATAAAACTTAACAATTTATGAAATCTGTAACCTTGCTGCAAAAGTTTTGAAGTAATAGTAAGGTTACGTTCATTGAAGTCGTCAAGAGTAGAACAAACGCGTGCGAATCGTACCAGTTGAGAAATATAAACTACGTAGGATGGGGCTAGAGGAACGTCAGTCTTATATGAAAGTCCATGATACCGTGTATGGTTTTATTCATGTTACTTTATATCATAAATCGGCGTCCATCATGCTCGGCGGGCTGTCGGCAAATTGTAGTTTGTGTTTTAGTTATATATGTTGCCTGTTTTAGTTTTGATAATACACTGTTTTATAACCTTGTACATCGTAAAAAACCATGAAACCAGTCATGTTAACGGGTGAAGATTGATAGATAAAAAAACCCTTTAAATCATCACCTTTATCTTCAAATGTCAATTGAATAGGGTAACACAAGACGAAGCAAATTAAAATTTCAGAGCAGCTCGAGGGACTCGTTTGATTATATTTTGGCTGATATCAATGTCACCGTATGCACCGGATATTGATACTACAGCTGGTTAAGTTAAATCACGAAACAAAATTATGAAAGTGTACGGCGAATTGTAGAATATTTCAGATAATAGACAAGTCGCCGTACTCTTTCACAACTTTGTTTTCGTGATTTAAGTTACATAACCAGCTGTTGTGACATGGATTTACTTAATTTTGATCGAAGGGTGAAATTATTGAACTAAAGGGTGTATTTTTTTTAACACAACACGCCTGAAATCGTTTGCTTTTGAAAAACAAATCATCCCGTTCGGGACATTTTGGCGGTAACAGGCGACGTGTTTTCATCTTTTGCTTGCTTTATTCCATGTTTATACGACTATAATGAAGTCTAATTTTATCATGTCGATCATCACACACATTTCTGATCACAAATATTAAGAAGAAATATAATAAAAGTGCGATTTTTCACCTTCCCCCATGCTAAAGTGATATCAATCGTTCACCTCGATAACCAATATCCGGTATCGTTCCCATACGGTGAATGTACATATTATCACTGACAAACCTCAGAAAAATGTCATTCAATGTGAGATATTCATGATATTTTGTCGCATAACAACCCTCGCTTTCGTGATTTTCTTTATCATACCCCTCTTGAAAAGTTTGGGTATAAGAATAAGAGTAAGAATATTTTATTAACCTAATCAAAGGACCCATAAAGAGCATACATGCATAATCAATTACAACATACATTCAGCTCTCAGACATCATAAATATATATATATATATAGCTATATAGTGTCCTTCTGTCCTTCCATCTTTCCGTCAGTTACACATGAGGGTACTTATCTCTACTTAACGCTACTCATCTTGAACCTCTGAATAGATTTTCATGAAACTTTATCACAGTCTTTATGACATAATGTAGATGTGCACCTCCTATTTCAGAATTTGATTTGATTGATTTTCGGGGTTTCTCATAGCAAAACATGGCCTTTGCCATTACATTACAAGGAGGTGCCCATCTCTTATCTGCTACTCATCTTGAACCACTGAATCGATCTTAATGAAACTTTAACACTGTCTTTATGACATAATGTAGATGTGCACCTCCAATTTCAGAATTTCATTCGATTGATTTTCGGGGTTTCCCATAGCAAAACATGGACTTAGCCATTACATTATAAGTGGATAGCCATCTCTTATCTGCTACTCCTCTTTCCTCTTGAACTACTGAATAGATTTTCATAAAACTTTAACACAGTCTTTGTGATATAATGCAGATGTGCACCTCCTATTTCAGAATTTCATTTGATTGATTTTTGGGGTTTCCCATAGCAAAACATGGTCAACATGGACTTAGCCATTACAATACAAGTAAGTACCCATTTCTTATCCGCTATGCCTCCTGAACCACTGAATATATTTTCATGAAACTTTAACACAGCCCTTTTGACATAATGTAGATGTGCGCCTCCTATTTCAAGATTTGATTTGATTGATTGATTTTTGGGGTTTACCATAGCAAAACATGGACTTTGCCATTACATTACAAGGGGGTACCAATCTCTTATCTGCTACTCCTTTTCAACCACTGAAACGATTTTCATAAATTTTTAACACAGCCTTTGTGACATAATGTAGATATGCACCTCCTATTTCAGAAATAAATTTGATTGATTTTTTTGGGGGTTCCCATAGCAAAACATTGACTTTGCCATTACATTACAAGTGGGTACCCGTCTCTTATCAGCTACTCATCTTGAACCACTGAATAGATCTTAATGAAACTTTAACACTGTCTTTGTGACATAATGCAGTTTTGCACTTTTTTCAGAATTTGATATGATAGAATATCAAATGGGGTAGCGGGGGTATATATCAGTGAGCTTTGCTCACAGTTTTTCTAGTTCAATCTATCCAAAAGAGCTCGAAATTAAGGATACTACAGACACTGGCACATCGGCATTATTCCTTGACTGACAACAGGGATAGACTACAAACTAAGCTGTATTGCAAACGCAATGACTTAACTTTTTAGTTTAGTTTAAACGTATTTATTTTGCTCAAAAAGTATTCAAACAGGATAGGACACAAGTTAAGCTAACTTATGAAGTCTTCTCCTGATACAATTTGATTGATCGAGCATGCAGCAATATAATCTACTAATACAATATATTTCAAGGATAATGTATAATATAAGTTGTTTGTATGTGTGTGGTGTTCAGTTGGTCAAGATATAAATAAATATCTAAACAATCATAAATCTTTCCGACTTTTTTATATATTCATACACGATCTTGAAAATGTTTTCATTTTGTTCGTTTGAAGAAATTTGATTACCACAAGTTAAAAGTTGAAGATCTATAACGAAATCACTTAGTAACCAATGAAGACTTTGAATCAATGTATTTCGTATTTGAGTATAAATTGGACACTCTAAAAAATAATGGTATGAGTCCTCACGATCATCTCCACATCTACATGGTGGATTAGAAATTAACTTTTCAAATAGTCAACTCCCCTTTCCCGTTTAGCAACATTTCAATAACACCAGCAATCAGAGTTTACATCTACGGACTCATTCATTACTTAAGGGCAAGTGTTCGGTACACATATTTTGGTTTATGGATTTCCAATCGTTATGATTTGATATGCACTGAAGAGACATAGGTTGACGAGAAACTAATTTGTCCGTAACTTCGGTATTTTGTCATTCCTAGATAGAGCCCTGATGCTCAAAAATGAGCTACCACAACAAGGTTATGTTACCAATAACTTGAAATCATCACTGCAGAAGTTTAACGGTTGACACCACGATTTTTCGGACCGCTTCGGAATATATGTTTTCCAGATGATAACAGATCTTTGCTTTTAACAGCTTAAGGTAGTAAATCTAGAGCAAGAGGAGATAACTCCATAATATACGAAAATTACTTGTTGTTGTTGGTATGAATAAAAAAAAAAAGATTTATAATTTTTTTCCTAAATAGAATTGAAATATCCATCTTATCCGTCTTATCAAGGAAGTTATGCCTTTTAATGCAGTTTTCTTAACATTGTGAAAAAAATGATACGGTGAATTTTTTTTAATTTTTGACATAAGTCATATGTGTGGAGGATCAGTAGTTTCCCAGTTTTTGATGAAATTGAATGGTTATTTCTTACCAGAATTTAAGACTCCTAAGACAGGGGTGTTTCTATGAACTGTATATAATTTTTTTTTCTTGAAGTATATTAGCACATAATTGTTTCAAACTGCGAATTTAAAGAAAATTGAATTTTTGGAAAAATTGGGGGTTACTCCGGGTCTACTACCTTCAGATGGCTTATTGGCTCTACTGGGTTTGACTTTACTTCCGGAATAGACATGCAAATTACGGCGGGTGTGTTGTAAGAAGTAGGAGATGCTTACTCTACCGGTACACCTGATCCTTCCCATGGTTTTCAAATGGGTCAGTGTTGTTCATTTGTATGTACGTCCACATTTCTATTTGCTGTGCTGTGATTGTATGTTGTTGTTTCCCATATTGGTATGGTATTTGGATTGTTCTTTTTTTTTTGAATGGCGGCTCGGTCTCATTTACTATATCGCATATAGTTTCTATTTTCCATTTTTTATAATAGTCTCGACTTACAGAGGAAGAAAATTTTGATTCCTCAACTTGTTTGACTACTGCTCCATCAATGGTCTATGTTTATTTTTGTTTCGTATAAAACATTTTTTCGTTCAAATTTTATTATATAAAAGCATATATATATAGGGTGAATTAGTACGTTCATATTTGCTCTCTTATTTTCATGGAAATGCGATTTCTTGACAGATGATTTCAAATTTCGCATTGCCGGATTGTCTGAGTGTTGCTAATATTAACGGAATCGGAGCCATGAACACAAAAAGTTCGACAATAGAACATTTCAAAGTTCAGTTCGGTTAAGATTGATCCCTTGTTGACACGATCTGGTTCCCTATTCTCTATAGAACTCACCGAGGGCTAAAGAAAGAGAGGAACATTTCTTAAATCAGTATTAATTGTCGGAAAATAAAACTTGTTAAGATGACCTGTTTTTCATAACTGGGTTGACATAAAGATATACAGATACACAGCAATTCTTCATCAATGAGGCAGATACATATATTTCTGTAATGTGATTAAAAGACGTTGCGCAAACAAGAATGAATATGGCTGACGGACCCTCGGAAGGGCTAAAACATCACGGTACTGAGCATGAGCAACTTGTTTACTTTTCAATACTAGTAATTGATTTTAATTATGGCTGTTTTATCAACTAATTAAGTGTTGATATGACTGTAAATGTCATCCCATGAATGATTCCCTCGAGCTGCTCTGAAATTTTAGTATTAACCTATACAATGTACAGTATATGATATGTAGTTTAATAATTTTTCATGAACTTTGAAGATAAATGTGATGTTTTAGAGGGGTCGCTTTTATGACAATCTATCAATCTACACCCGTAAACATGATCGATTGGTGGTTTTCTTTGCTGTACCAAGTCATTAAACAGTTTTCGTACCAATCGCCTGTAAAAGTACGAGAAAATGAAATCATCCGATGAATTTCTAAAAACACAAGCAACAAGCATAATAACTGAGAGGTTCCGTGGCATATATGATTTATAAGTAAGTGTGTTATTTACAAATGTGAAAAGCTAACTTTAATGCTGTTATGAAAAATTGCCGGGAAATTCTACTCCCTCCTGCGAAAAAAATCTTCTTTCTCATGTCGTGGAGCTACTCCCGCACGGTAACAATTGTAAACGGTGATTGTACTACCATTTTGTACACAGTGAATTTATTATCTAATTTTTGACAATTCAAGATGTCACAATCGGTTGTTTGTTTGTAAGGAATACCTTGTTCCAAAATTCTATTCTTGATGTCTTAAGATGTGTCACCAACGAGACACTCTAAACAACGATGGGAACTCGGGATAGCCGGTCCTCGTCCTGGCACTAGCAAAGGCAAGCGGCAGCTTTAAACTGGTTTATGGGTACCCAAACCCCCTCTTTCTCAGTCAACCTATATATGCTTTCCATATTTTTTTTTTATTTTAATGCTGCTGATGGGAGGCTACTCCTTGAAACACATGTACAGCATAACGAAATTTACTGTTTTTATGCAACTTCGGTATACCATTAGACCGATACCACTGCCGGTGGACCCAGAGGTCTGTTACAGCCAATATTGTCGCCCCTGCACATATTGTCGCCCCTGCACATATTGTCGCCGGCGAAATATCTGCAGGGGTGACAATATGTGCCGTAACAAGGTCCCCGAGGGCAAACACAAGCCCAATAGTCAGACATGTCTGACATTTAAAATTTACCTTGCGTGTTATATTTACTGTTTTATCAAAATTCTAATCACATAAAAATACCGAGGCTTCATCCCAAGTATGGCGATCAGTAGATGTCTTGATACTGGATTTAGTAGGGTGCCCAAGGTAAAAAAAGACGCTTAGTTTTCGAGTTTGGGTTAACGGAATCACACGCGACTAATTTTTGTTTTAAATGATAGAACAACTATTAAATTTCAAATTTTTAGCTGTCGTAGAAAGTTCCTGTGGTCACGATTTCTCTAATTTCTCCATTTTAAGGGTACCTTAAGACAGTTCTTCGGATATGGTATCTTTAAGGTTATAGAAAATAGTAGTATTCTCTTATATTCTAATAAAAAGTTATTCACGATAAAGCCAAGACCTGAAATATTTATTTGAATCATAGAATGCAAGTTATTTTTGCTTGGTTTATGTAATTTATCGGTCTTAATGTCGGGGTAAATTTGAGTCTAAATTAACGACATTTTCATCGAATGCGAAATAACTATGCTTTATTTCTGAAAAATTCCAACTTTAACGATAGTAAATATACAAAGTGTACATATGCTCCAAAAACATGGATGTAATGTCCACCGTTAAAGAGAAATCAACAATTAAAAAGCCAAAATTTGCACAAAACTTTCAAATTTTAGTCGATGTGAAGACCATGCCGATTGGTCATGTTCTTTCAAGTGTACAACGAAAGATAAATCTAATCAATTCTTGTCAGAATTACTTGACAAGCCCAAGTTTAGTTAAATAGCGGGAATCTAATGACAGTGTTTGTTTTCACGTTTAAAATCACTTTTCCACATCATTTCATCGTTTCAGTAGGAACGGTTTTACTAAGATTTATATCAATGTGTGTTTTTGGGGTAAAATTGACTTATTTATACCAATAACAAAAGTGCGATTTATTTCGCCTAAACTAAGTTTATTTTTAGCGGTTCGTTTTAAAATTAAATTCAAGCTTTCTTTTAAAGAATAACCCTATAACAGTCAGAAATGCGCAGTTCTTTATATCCGAAAGAACCCCTCATATCACGCAAGTGCAAATATTCAAAATGACAGGCCTTTAAAACAAAATGCAACCTTTGAAACTTGTTGAATAAAGGCAACAGACATTATAAAAACTAAAACTAAAGAAATACCCCAATAAAATTTACAATTATATTCTAATTTCGTTGCAGTTTTATCTGTGAAATGAAGCCCACTTTAAAATGCATCAAAATTTTCAAAATTTTAGGAGCTGACCTCTGACCCAATCTAAAATAAAATGTGACCAAATTCAATCTCTATGACATTGTCAGTTCGATGCGCCATGGTATCCTCTTTCTAAACATGTATAATACAGGTGTGTGTTATTCGGTTAACCCAAAATCGGAAAAATCGTCTTTTGGGCACCCTACTAATTTGGCCTCCTTTTTCGATATTTTTGGCAAATGACTACTTTTGGATTATGGCTTTCCATATTGTTAGATTGTAATGTTGCTAATGAAAGGTTACTCCTTGAAACACGTGTAGAGCATAACGAAATTTACTGTTTTTATGCAACTCCGGTATTTTTTGTATATTAATAAACATACCAATAAATCCCGAAAAAGGTAGACTACTAACTCCATGACCACAAGGAAAGACGGAGACATAGCCTAAATTTGAAAAAATTGGCCAAGGGATGCTCGCCGCTAAGCCACCGGTTACATCAAGGATTCTGCTCTGCCGGTAAAGCACTGTCGCACTGCGGAAAAAACTCAAACTAAAAACTCAAAAATAGATTTGGTAAACAGTCAATCATCATGTAGTTTGTATGTTATATTTTATTCACTTAAAAAAAAGTTAAGGGATCACGGTTTTTCATTTCCATTACAAATGTATTAGGTTATACAAAATAATTGAATTTGTCTTAATCATGCACAAGCAAATCAGTCGCGGAACTTGAGTCTTCGTGTCTGATTTTTTCGACATTATCAGGTCACACATTTGAAAAAAGTAACTGGGGTCAGTTTAACATCTGGTCATGCATACTCGAAAAACTAAAATATCTGAAACTTGCATTTTTACATAAAAAATTCATTGCATTGAAAACAAATCAAATTTCAGTCACATACCAATGCAATGAAGCCTTTTCTTCCCCTAATTTCAGTGTCTTGGTGTTTGAAACGATGCTGTCAAGAAGTCAAAATATTTAATCTGTGCACCATTCACTTCTAAATTTTAGAAAGTGTCCCAAACAAAAGGGAAAACTGTTGTAAGGGAAAAATAGGTACTATGATGTGAAATTTCAAGAATTTTTAGTCAACCAAAACCATATGATTTTTCGATTATCAAAAAAGACAATTTTTTAAAAAGTCTGCAAAACTTGATGTTGATCGGATCAGTAGTCATATTGATGTTAAGATACATTATTTTAAATGAATATAAAACAACGGCAGTAGAATACCGAATGAACAAAGGGGTGAAATTCACAAAAATCGAAGTCCAAAGACAGGGCAAAAACGAGAACACAGAAAACAATGAAGTTAGACACAAAAACAATGACGCCAGACAGACACAAAACACAGAACCAGAAACCACAACATTCAGAACAAAGGCACTCACAGTTGTTTCTCTAATGATATGTGAAGTTTAAATAGGTTCTGACCCGTTAGATAAATTTTCATATTCAATGTATGTTGAATAATATCCCGCGCTATTTCCCGCCAAAATTTGTTCGGAATACAAATCTCGGTGTTTATTTAGAGAAAAACATTACACCACTTTTTTCCGATTATTACCATATTTTATCCACTTTCGATATTTAAATTTAAAAATTTTAAAGTGCTCGGCAAACCTCGCCATTAAAACTTTAAAATTTAACTAACTCTAGTGGATAAAATATGGTAATGAACGCGATCTTGTGGTACTGTTTTTGCCAAGTATAGTTTTTCAAAATTGAAAGTGGATTATTTCATAGACAATCAAAGATGGAAAGTTAAAATACTTCAGAAACGTACTTTTAATTCATTTAAAATCGTGTATATCAATTTTGGTGGGTAGAAGGGAAAAAAGAAATACTCCATCCATTGCATAAAAATAGACACCTGTATCGATTGCAAAATAAAATGTCCTTTTCACTAACTTATAAGATGATAAAGGTTTATTAAAAGTATCTCAATCAAAATAAATTTTTATGTTTTTGTCCAAATTCTTAATTGGAAATCAACACTTAAGCGTAGTTGAAAAACAAAACAGGTAGCCAGTAACACAGGGGCCGGTAACATACGATATTGATAGACCGGGTCCCATATATCGGGCACGGTCTATCAATATCGTATGTTACCGGCCCCTGTGGCCAGTAACCGCAAATATTTGAATTGGAATAAGTTAGAAATAAATCATCTGAACTCTTCAGCCTACCTGGTCTAAAATGCCATTTGAGTTTTTGCCATCACTTTGCATCCGTCGTGCGCTCGGCCGCCCAAAATTTCAAAAATCCTCTCAATTGAAACCAATGCCTTTTTCGTGAATTTTTTTTTAAAATTTTAATATATTTTTTTTCTAAAGAAAAACTATAACAGATAGGGGCCAACTTTTAATTAAAAAATGTATGT
The DNA here is from genome assembly GCA_002080025.1 of Modiolus philippinarum. Taxonomy (NCBI): domain Eukaryota; kingdom Metazoa; phylum Mollusca; class Bivalvia; order Mytilida; family Modiolidae; genus Modiolus; species Modiolus philippinarum. Next base: position 155,140 of record MJUU01054565.1, on the reverse strand, counting down.
ATATCAAGATCTATCCACTTGGTAATTTAGAAGAAAACCTAAATACCCGTATAGGAGTTATTGCCCTTTATTTGCCAAATTCGGTAATTTTTTGTGTTTGTCTTATTTTTCAAAAATGCTTTGAGATAGAGGTCAAATTTGAATAACAAAAATGTTCATCTTATCAAGAACTGCAATTTCAGCATATGTCATACAAGTTCGCATCTAATTCATGATGACCGCCTCCGGGGAACTAAGTTTAACATTGGACCCTATGAGAAAATGTTGTAAATAGTTAAATTCTTCACAACCGTATAATAAATCAAGTTTATATCAACTTTAGCATGAAGGTCATTTAACAAATGTATTATTTTGATCATGATCATAAATCTAATGGCCGCCACTGCAGATCTTAGCTTTACATTGGACCTTGTGGGAAAATGTAAATTGACAATTCTTGGAAACCTTTTCATTATACTGATGTTAAGTAAGCATGGTAACTTGATGATCATTTAGCAAATGCACGATTTTGATATTTTGATGTTGTGTTTTTTTGTTTCTGTGCTTTTTAGCTGTCTAGCGTCGTTGTTTTCTGTGTTCTCGTTTTGGCTATTTCTTTGGACTTTGATTTTTGTGAATATCAGTCCTTTGTTCCTTCGGTATTCTACTGCAGTTGTTTGATACCAATTAAAAAACCAGAATGGCTGCCTTTACCGATCTTCCTTTTACATTGAACCCTATTTGAACATATTTTAAATTGTTTATTCTTGAAAAGTGTTCCATGAGTGACAAACTTATCTCTTTCCATTTTTGAAACTATCACTGCAATAAAAAAGTAGGGCCAAGGTAATCATTGTCTTTACCTTTCAATCGACCTGCATTTTCTTTTTACTTATTATTTCTAGCTTAGATTTTGAAGTAAGGTCCGACAGTTTCCGTTGTTTACAATTTTATTATGTTTCATATAGTAAACTTTGACCACAATCATTCTTTGGCCTGTGGCCTTGCATTAATGTGTATGTCTCTGGATAATTTGATATACCACTGGCAAAACCCTCTTTCTTGCATAAAAGTAGATATGGAGAGAATTTAGGCAAAGTGAACATCCAATGAGAAAACATATTCTACGTACATATGTGCCCAGAACTATTGAGAAAATATTGCTATGCTTTACTTTTGTTCATGTTACCTATACACATTATTGCGTCGCCCTGACACTCAACACCGTGCCCAGTTATTAGTTTAGCTTGCCATGTCCATTAAGAATTCTAATGCAAAATTTATATAACGAAGGTTTTGATTGGTCAAAACTGACCGTCAATTCCACCATCTACATACCTGGGACAAATTAGGTTCCCTGTTTAGTCTGGTTCCTAATATTGTTACAAATTCACGAGTTAAAAATAGAACATGAAATTGATTTCTAGCATTAGAATCGCAATAACAGTACATTATTTGAATACCCGAGGGCGTCAATCTTGATTTGAAGGTCAAAATATCCGTTAACAGGCTCCGCTACGCGTCGCCTATAAACTGCATTTTGACCGTCAAATTTACGATTGACGCCCTCGGGTATTCAAATAATGTACTGTTATTGCTTAATTGCCAAATTGTAGAATAGTGATAGCCCTTTTCATCTGATGTTATTTCTCATATCTTGTGGATTATTTTATCGTTTTTTTTTGCATTCTTGCTTAATTCTGCTCTATGATTAAGTTCCTCTTCTTTATAAGTGTGTACCTTATATCATATTAATCTCAACATTAATAGCTTTAGGGTTAACTATAATTAATCATGAATCTTTCTGAATCTACCTTTCATGTTGGCTGTAGGAAGAAATGTTGCCCAGGGTAAGCCGACATCTATGTCATCTGTGTATAGAGGTGATGGAACCTACGGCGGGTGGTTGGTTGTTGATGGACGTTATTTTGAAAGTGCAAATTATTTGTTTTCTTGTGCCTGTATTTCAAATAAAGATATAGACAATGAATGGTGGGTTGTTGATTTAGAAAGCAGATACAAGATAGAAGCAGTAGCGGTATATGGTCGTAACGAAGATCGGGGTAAGTTATCAAATAAAGGGATATGGAGTAAATATGCATAGAAATAATTCCTACAAGTAGACGGTATGATTGCATGAGTAAATGAAACGACACTTTATGCTTGCTCTTGACTTTACCTTGAAATCACTATGAGGCCTTCTAACATGAAGCTTTATTTACTATATTTTTTATAATACATTGGGATTTTGAAACGTTATACTTTAAGTTATTAACAGAAAGCTTATAGTGGAGCAACTGAAAGGTGAATAAAAGGATATGGAGTAAATGCACATGAGACAAAGTTTCTACAAATACATGGTAAAAACAGAAAAGGAACAAATTCTTAAGCTTTTAATCAACCCACCTAACATAAGGCTACATTATACATCATTCGAAAGTTAATTATGTTCTCTATCCATTTTTACCGTTCGTCAAATTGGGAAGTGGTCACGATTTTTTTAAATGAAGGTGAAAGGTCAAACATCTGAAATTATCGTCAGCTAATTCAGGCACATTTCAATCCATTATGTCAACGTGAAGTTAAAAAATTGAGTGAAATGATTATAAATGTGTACAATAACATGTTTATGAACCATTGATAACAATTTAGAACACCTTTTTACATAAAGCGATCCACAGGATACGAATTTATGAACGAGGCCCAAAAATACGACTTGTCATCTATATAAGCAGTTTGTGAAATGACCTTGACCTTTTGAACTTTGAGATTAACATAAATTCCAGCGACAGACTATATAGATGTTTTTAGTCAAATGAAACCGAGACTTTATTGGTCATTCCTCTTACAACTTAACTCATTATTGACCATAAAATTGGCTTAAAAGCTCAGAATTACGAACTTGCATACAAAAAAGTAATTTCTTGTTAATTAGACGAAATAGATTATGTCGTCGGTAGCCTATAAACCACGAAAAGGTCACAGACAATATGGCAGGAATTTTTTTTTAGTTTTAATAAATACATATACAATATATGTACATTGTCGGAAAATATAAAATTTATTTGACGAGCTTTAGAAACAGGTAGAAATGCGAGGTTTACCGAGCATTTCTCGCCTGTTTCGCGGCGAGTACAAATAAATTTTATATTTCCGACAATGTACGTATATTGTTTTTATCCTGCAACCATTTAAACCCTATTTAAAAACGCATTTTCTTTGTGAAGCGGAACCAGGAAGACAGTAAACAACTTCGGCCATTTTGGTATAATCCCTGACGTCATAAGAGAATTTACACTGTGACGTCAAAGTATTCGAGGTTTCAAACCA
>MJUU01054565.1:19234-151807 GCA_002080025.1 Modiolus philippinarum | reverse complement strand
TACCCTACGAATACGAAAAAAAATATTCGTAGGGTCGTATTCGTCTAGTAAATACCACCATTGCAGGATAAATTTATATATATTTTGGGGATTTTATTTAGTACTTTTCATATTTTTTCATATTTCTTCACTTTTTTTAAATATTTTTTGAAATTAGTTCATAGATATAAACACACATAAATGAAGCCCATTAAAAAGATCCAATATGTTTCTTGTTTTTTTATAATAATTATTTTTTTATTGTAAACATATTTCTGTTGGAGAAAAAAATAACATGTACACATTCCAACGCATTCGACTTATCAACCTACACTTCATCAGATTTTACACGTTTTGTTTTGGTTAATGGACTTCCAAATGTTTTGGTTTTATCTGCACTGATGAGACATAAGTTGTCGAAATGCGCATATGCAGAAAATAAATTGGCAGTAACTTCGGTATTGAGTTATTTATTACCACTGAGCCGATGCCTCTGCTGGTGGACTGTTAGTCCCCGAGGGTATTCACCAACCCAGTAGTCAGTACTTCGGTGCTGATCCGAAAACCGATTATATTTGAATTTGCAATATCTAAATTTTACCAAATTTTGTTTAAAACTGAGGAGAATCTCCCTCATGCATAGCTCTGTCCTTAGCTGAATTTTGGCTTTCCTACTTAGACCTATTTGGTTATTTGTCCTCCATCAGATTTTACACGTTTTGTTTTGGTTAATGGACTTCTAAATGTTTTGGTTTTATCTGCACTGATGAGACATAAGTTGTCGAAATGCGCATATGCAGAAAATAAATTGGCAGTAACTTCGGTATTTTAATATTCATAGATCACCATTACTACTCTTTGTACTATACAGATTTTCCATATCGTTCCAATTCTTGGTCAATGTCATTAACAAAGGTTTTTCAAAAACTTCGGTTCCTTGACAAGGTCAAAATTCAGTGCAACTCAAGTTCTGGTCATAACACATGCATGACTTGCTATCTAAGTTTCTACCTTTACATTTGCGGATTAAATCTTGCAGAAAATCAGAAGTAATTTTCCGGGCGAACAATACTGGTTCAGGACCTTAAGTTTTTTATCGCCACCCGTAGATATACGTTGCGCTAATAGATGTTTGGCAATATGGCCAGACATCAATATTTGTCTCTGAATAAACATCCTAAGCACATACTGAATAAAGGCTGATTCGCTTGGTGTGAGTGAAAACAAGCTAAACTTCTTGCAGGTAGCAAGCTTAGCTCTTAACTTGTTAAATCTATGTGGAAAGAAGCAAAATTGGATGACTAGACACATTGTCAAACAAACTTTCAGCTTATCTATTGATGGCGGAAAGGAGCTTAAGGTCCTGAAACAGTATTGTTCACCAGGAAAATGTATATTGATTTTCTACAAGATTTAATCTGCACATGTAAAGATAGAAATTTAGGTAGCAAACAACGGCATTCGAACACCGAAGGAACAAAGAATATGGTTATTACAAAAATCAAAGTCCAGATATATGTATAATACAGATTACAGAAAAAGAGAGACACGAAACATCTACAAATCACAACATTCAGAACCAAGGCACTAATATAGTGTGAATTACTATAAAGACCGAGAGTGACATCAGGTGCTCCAAAAAGGTAAGCATGTCACTGTCCCGCTTGCGACACCGGTGACATAATCATTAGGCATGTAATGTTTTTTTTAGGATATGTGTACTGGCAGATTAGTACATGTCCTTATAAGAAACCAAGTAAAATCCATAGTATGTGTTACTTCTCTATAAATCCTCAAACAGTACGAAGCTAAATATTTGAAAAGTTCTTGAAAATTTCTATTATATAGTTTTTAAATATCAACAAGGACAACTCGGTGCAACAAACTTCACTTACGGAGAATAATATAAAATGTAACAGTATGATATACAAGACAACACCTAAAATAAAATCATCAACACGGTAAAGTCCTTTAAGAACAAAGTGTATTATCGGTTGCTCCGGAACAGTTAGCAAGTCCTACTCGCCAGCAGCACCCGTAACACTATCAGCGTGGCAATCCAGTGTCAAGTCAAATCAGTGAATACGTGAAATCTAGCTAAAAATGTCCGTTTTTTATCTTGGAGACCGACACACAATATCTTTCAGAGATGTCATAATGACGCCCACAGAATTTCTGGAGGTATGAAAGTAACAAGAAAAATCCCTGACTCAGCAGCTTTTGGTACAGTGTTTCTGCTCTTTTCAAAAATGCTCTGTATAAATACCAAAAAAAACCCCATAAGTTTCAGAAAAACAGTGAATTTCATAATGCTATACACGTGTTTAAAGGAGTAATCTATCATCAGCAGCATTTGAATCGAATAATATAAAAAACAGTCATCCAAGACATACATAAAAGTACTCATCACAAGAACTCTTTAACGAAAATGTATATATAGTAGACCAATTCCATTATCAATTACACCCACCGAGTGCAATACACGGAATAAAGCGTCAGTAATTTAAGGGATTAGAATTTTGATAAAAGACAGTAAAGATATAAAACGCTATGTGGTAAAGTTTCATATCAGACGAGTCTGACTACTGGGCTGGTGAATACCCTTAGGGACATCTAGTCCACCAGCAGTCACATCGACCTAGTGGTTTACAAAAACAAAAATACAAAAGTTGCAGAAAAACAGGGAATTCCGTTATGCTATACACTTGTTTCAAGGACTAATCACTCATCAGCAGCATTTGAATCGAATAATATGGAAAGCCAACTACATGCTCGACAGTAACGAATCAGCTGTGAAATATACACTCCACATGCTTGAGATGTAGGTATATTGCTGCTTAAAAAAGGAGAGGTCATAGTTGGGAAGTTATAGTCACCACGTTTGTCATATAACTTAGATTTCAAACGTTCATCTTCATCAATATTCAACTAAAGATCTACCTACCTACGAAGCTAAAGTAGGAGTATCAGTAGTCTCTTGTTAGTGTATTTGGACAGATCTGGTGTATATTCCTTAAATCTTGGTTTTAAGAGACTCACAGTACATCGTCTATCTAGCAAGACTTGCCCGTGTCATAAGCAGAACTTAGTTGCATAGAACTTTGTCTTTGTAAAGGTACAAAAATTGTACAAAAAAACCATGGTCAAAATCTAATGTCAACATGAATGACGATGAAGATGATTCGTCAATTTAAGGGTCAATTATGGCCGTAATTGATAAGATCTATGACCAATAACCTCTTCGTATCATTTGACTAAAAACATTTATAAAGTATTCCGCTAACTTTTATGTAAATCTCAAAGGTCAAAAGGTCAAGGTCATTTCACAAACTGTTTATACAAAGAGCAAGTCATATTTTTGGACCAAGCCCGTAAATTCACCCCTTTTTTATCGCTTTATGTAGAAAGGTGATCAAAAATGTTATCAATGGTTTATAAATATGTTAATGAAGACATTTATACTCATTAAAGTTAATTTTTCAGCTTCACGTTGAAATAAATGACCGGAAAGTGACTGAAATGAATTTACAAGAATTTTCAAGGTTTGACCTTTGACCTTCATTTAAAAAAATCGTGACCACTTCCACATTTGACGAACGGTAAAAATGGATATAGAACAAAATGACCTTTCGAATGATGTATAATACAGCCTGATGTTAGGTGGGTTGATTAAAATCCTAAACTTGACGCCTTTTCAAATCCGTTGCTCCACTATTATAAGGGACAATTTTTAGTAACCATAAACTTAAAACTCTTTTAAGGATAGACTTGGGGTAAAGGAGATAACTCTAATTTCACAGATCTTTACACATAAATGAGAGTCATCCGTCAGTAATCTCCCTGTACGAAGAAAGTTATGTTTAATATTGCCAGAGTGGAGAACATTTTAATTATTATACCTCACTCTTTAAGACACTTTTCTTTTGGATTAATTTTTTATCACATGACTTATGATATTTCCGATGACCACTGACAACTTATGGATTTGAAATTAAAGAAAAACGTTACCGTAATTTCGCATAGGACAATATAATTGTAGCCCTCAACAACCCTGACACGATCACCTGAGCGCTTTACCAGAAATTATGTGCATTGTTAGTACAAGAATTATAATCACAATCTGGAGAAGGGGAAAAATAGCAATCAATGCATGCGAACTACGTCGTATCATACGTCTTATTGTCAAATCTTGTATTACTGACATTACTCGTGTCGATCAACGTAGTGGACTAAACTCGTTGCGGAACATAGTTCTGCAACTCGTTGAATCCTTCTGCTTTCTTCTGTACTCGTGACATTTTTATTTATATTCACGACGGTCAATTAGTTATACTATAAATATCTTCTCCTTTCGGAATTCATTACATGTAATAAATCCGCTTTACAAATAAAACTTAATGTCTGTTCGGTATGATAAACAAATTTAAACCATCAATAATTGTCAACCAGTAGTGTTGTCTTCCCTCGGAAAGAAAACACATTCCATGTTAATAATTATTGATTGCGACCTCCTTTGCTGACCGTTATTGCATATTAGCATATAAATAGGCTCTTTTTTATACCTTGACCTTAATACTTACTCGGTTCATGGAGATAACAAACAGTTGTTTCTCATTGATAAAACTTGTTATTCCACTATATAATAATAACTCAACTAATAATGCATTTCATTGGCCAAGACTGTCACACGTGACTTTGAACAAAACATCGTGTCTCCTCCCGCTGAACGTCGTGTCCAAATATCATATTCCCCTATTCGAAATTCTCTAGATTTTACAAGCAAAAGGAAAGAGGTGTTCTCAGTTAAGGAACAGCTCACTGTCGCCTAGCCAGGAGTATACGTCTAAACAGCACAGTTTCAATTGATTCATTTGTGTTGTCATGTCAATTTCAAAAATCAATAAAACAAATTTATTTCAGCAACGACGATGCCTTTTCTAACTGTAATGTACTTTTAGTTCTTGATTCCTTCTTAAAACTCCATTGGATACAGCGGCCTTCGAATACAGGGGGATTCAGGAAAAAATGATTCTACACGGGGTTTTGCCAGTTTTTGTCCATTTTTGCCTGAATATTTCAAGATCATAAAAAAATTCAAAAAAGATGGAGAGGAGGCAGAACCCCCTTTGGATACAGCCGCCAATTATTAGTACATATTTATATTAGTGGTGGAATAAAATATTTATTTCCCATGCATGATGGAGATATGAAGATTTGTTTACCCTCGGGGAATCATCTTTCCCTCAGGCGATGCCTTCGGGAAATATGATTCCCTCGGGTAAACAAATCTTCATATCTCCCACATGCATATGGGAAATAAATGTATATTATTATATAGATTGCGCTGAAAGATTGAAATTTCTCAATGAAAGAAAAGTGATAATTAACTGTGAAATTATTTTCCATAATTTCACACTAGGAAGTGTCGTCACAATATTAAGAAAACGTCTCAGCGGATTAACATTGAAAACGTTCATACAATGAATCTTAAAATATACCACTAAATATTAGAGGGGAAGACCTATATAATAAAAAAAATTACTATATCGAAAATATTCAACTCATGATAAAAAAGACGCTGTGATCCACTCATGCGCTGCATGCATTCGTAAATTACTGAGTTATTAAATCATTCGTTGAATATTTTGCGATAATCAGAATCTCGGATCGGATAAGTAATAGTATAATTATTGCACTAAGTACGACCAATACTTTTATGTTGTATTTTTTATACCCCGCCACACGAAGTGGCGAGGTATTATGTGATACCCTCAGTCGTGTGTCCGTCCGTCCGTCCGTCTGTCCTTCCGTCCGTTTGTCCGTCCGTTCTTCCTCCGAAAGTTTCCGACTGATAACTTGTGAACGAAATAACATAAGATCTTCAAACTTGGTATGTGACTTGTTTACAACAAAACTCGGGCCAAGTTCGATTTTGGGTTCTGAGGTCCAAAGGATTCTGGAGTTATGCCCTTTAAACTTTGAAATTTTTCAAATTTTAGGGTTTCCGACTGATAACTTGTGAATGAAATAATATTTTGTCTTCAAACTTGGTATGTAACTTGTTTACCACAAAACACAGGTCAAGTTCGAATTTGGGTTCAGAGGTCCAAGGGCTTCTGGGAGTTATACCCCTTGAAAATTTGAAATTTTGCAAATTATAGGGTTTCCGACTGATAACTTGTGAATGACATACTGTCTTCTAATTTGGTATGTAAGTTGAATGCCATCAAACACAGGTCAAGGATCTAGAGTTATGCCTGTTTAAACTTTGAAATTTTGTGAAAAGTGGCTAGGTATCATGTAATGCACCATTACTATTTTTTATTCATGAAGCAAAAAAAAAAATTACTTTCTCTTGAAAATGATCGCCCTACATGTAGAAGTTTATAACAGTACATTAAATCAAATTTTATACATTAATGTCTAAAAATAACGAAAAAAAGTTGTTTTGATAATTTTCAAGAGAGTTGGAAAAAAAAGACGGGAAACGGGGAATGTGTCAAAGAGACAGCGACCTAAAGGGGAAACAACTCAAAGCCACTATAAGATCTTCAATGAACGATGAGGAACGGCAGGTCGGAGACTATAACACTTCCTTCATTAATTTCAGTGATTTTTACATATTTTCAACATGGTAGATTTCTATAACATTTTAATATATCAAATATAACATCTTTTTACTCCCAATTTTTCATATAATGTAAACAACTGAACTTTTGACAGCAAAGTTTAATACCAATCAAATCTAAATGACAATGGTGGCGAATTACCAAATCAGTATGTAAATTAAATAGATATGAAAAAGAAAGGAAATGGTGTAAATATTAAGGAGACAACATCCCATATCCAGGTTAAAACGACCCAAAACAAAGCAAAACAAAGTGGTACTGATAGTGTACCACCATTAAAACAAGGGGGTATTATTATCATTCATCCCTCAGACAAATGTGAAATGAATATTTATGTGATATTTCACATATAGATGTGGAACCAGAATTACCAATTTTCAACCCCGAACAAGAAGTTTTATGTCCCGACTTGCATATAACTGAACAAGAAGTAAAAGATCAGTTGGAAATACTAAATTGTACAAAACCGTCAGGACCTGATGGAATGACTCAATTTATTATTCGAAGTATATTCCAGTCTATTATAACTCTCTTAACATATTTATTTAATCAGTCCCTTACATGTGGACAACTTCCATATATATGGAAAAGATCACATGTCACCCCAGTATATAAGAATAACGGTTACCAACTTTCGTCCGATATCACTTACATGTATATTATTTAAAGTCATAGAGAAGATAATTGTCAAACATATGTATAATTTTGTAAGGGATCATAACCTGCTTAGTAGGCATCAGTCAGGATTTCAACTTAAGGATTCTACTGTTAATCAGCTTATTAGTATGAATCATACTATTATTAATAATTTAGACTCTGGTAAACATGTTAGGTTTGTTTTCTGTAATATCTCAAAAGCCTTTGATAGAGTACATAAATTGACAAAAATGGGGGAATGGAAATCTCTTCAATTGGATATTTGATTATATAAGTGAAAGGCAACAAAAAGTTGTGTTAGAAGGGTTTTCTTCAACATGGGGAGATATAACTGCTGGTGTTCCCCAAGGCTAAGTCCTTTGACCCTTTCTCTTCCTGCTGTATATTAATGATATAACAGATAGTATCACAAGTAATATGAAGTTATTCGCAGATGATACTTCTATTTTTGTAATTATTGATGAGTCTAATTATGAGCAGGCATCTGCTTTACCAAATGAAGACTTGTCTCATATATATAGCTGGTCTAAAAAGTGGGCCATCTCGTTTAATCCTGCTAAAACTGAAACTGTTTTGTTTAGTCGGAAAAATACAGCAAGTTCTCCTATTTATTTTGGAGATGCAGATAATGTTGTCAGTGATGTGAAATCTTACTGCCATTTGGGTCTGCATTTACAAAATGATTGTAAATGGAATGAACATATTATGTATATATATACTAAAGTTTGCGAAAGACTAAAAGATATTGCGAATGCTGAAGTATCAAGTAAATAGAAAAGTGTTAACCACTATATATTTGTCATTCATACGTCCAGTCTTAGAATATGCAGATGTGGTTTGGGACAACTGTACTATTGCTGAGACAAATCTGCTGGAGAGTTTTCAAATAGAGGCTTGTAGAATTATTACAGAGCTTGGGTAAATTCCTCAAAGTCGCAAATATATGAAGAATTAGGGTGGGAGTCATTACACAAAAGGCTTGAAAAACATAAATTGATTTTACTATATAAAATTATTAATGGTCTCGCTTCGGAATATCTCTATGACATAGTATATCCTTTGACTATACCTGACTATTCTTTTGACCTGAGGCAACCAGTCTCTGCAAATAATCTAAGAATTCCAGTTTGTAAAACTGTTTCATTTAGCAAAAGCTTCTAGCCTGTTACATTAAGACTTTGGAATGAGCTATCACCTTTGGTTAGAAATAGTACCACTGTGGAATCATTTAAGCAAAATCTTAATAAAAAACAAGTTTAAGTGAAACAGTATTTTGATTCTGGTGATAGAAAAGAAAATATTATCTATTACCAGATTAGAAATGAAGCAAGTAATCTAAATATGGTCACTTATTTGACCACCATCTAGCAGATAGAACAAACTATCCAAATTGTAATGCTTCGGTTGAAAGTCCATCACATTATGTTCTTCATTGTCCGTCATACAATAACATCAGACAAACACTTATCTCAAAGTTCACTGCACTAGGTATTGAGTTTAATATTGACAATATCTTATATGATAGTGATGGTCTGATTGTAACACAAAATGTAGATTTAATATCTTCTATTCATAAATACATAAATTTATATATATATTGATATTTGGGTTATTGGATGTGGTTTGTTTCCATTGATTTATCCACTTTTTTTACCCTTTTGGGGCCATTTAGGGCTTGCTATATGGTGTGAGGTTCCTCACTGTGTTGAAGACCGTACGGTGACCCCTAGATGCTTTATTTTGGGTCGTTTTAACCTGGATATGGGATGTTGTCTCCTTGACATTTATCCCATTTCCTTTCTTTTTCATATAAAAGGGAGTAAAAGGTATTGAAAAGGGTTCTTATCATGCGATAGATATATAATATTATATGGATATATTGAGATGTTAACAATTTTCATTTATTTTCATTGATATTGTTTTGCTAAAATAATTATAAGGTTTTTTATTGAGCATTTATTAACAATGATATAAAATGATATATAATAAATTTTTGTCATATTCAAATCATTTTTCAGAAATCAAATTATAATGACAAACAAAATCCTTAAGGTAACATATATTGTTTTGAAAAATAATTATAAGGTTTTTTATTGAGCATTTTCACAATGATTTATAATAAATTTTTGTCATATCTAAATCATTTTTAAGAAATCAAATTATAATGACAAAAAAATCTTTAAGGTAAGAAGTCAAGCTTAGCATAGTTTGAATTTGGGTTTTCCCCCTTTGTATATAATTTTTTTTTCTCTCAGAACTTCTGTGGTTGGCTCGCCGAAAATGTAGGTCAGCCAACCACAGCATACTTGACATGCATATAACTGTCTTTATACAAACTAGTACAGGTGAGAAAAAACGACAGTTCCTTGAACAAAAAATCATCAATTTTCTTTGAACTGCTCGACCCTTTGGCATGAATGTTAAGAAGCAGTCTATTTCATAATATTTTTTATGTATTGAAATTTGGTATTCGCATAGTATAGGTAACTCATGTTTTATTTCTCGTTTTTGATTAGGTTCAAGATTTGGCACGATTTTTCAGGTAATATCTGTGACACGCCATTAGGTCTGCATTCTCTCGTACTTTCCATTTTCTTCTCCGTATTTTAGCCCGGTAGTCCCCTTGTCGAAGGCCATACGGCCGAATGTGGACAGTCTTCCCTTCTTTGCATTTTTGTCATTTTGAGCTCACCTGGCCTAAAAGGCCATGTGAGCTTTTGCCATCACTTTGCGTCCGTCGTCTGTCGTCCGTCCGTCCGTCCGTCCGTCTGTCAACTTTTTCAAAGATCTTCTCCTCTGAACCTACCAAGCCAATGTGAACCAAACTTGGCCTGAATCATCACCAGGGTATGTAGTTTAAAAGTTATGTTCGATTAGTCCGAGGACCAAACAACATGGCTGCTGTTACTAAAAATAGAACATAGGGGTAAATTGCTGTATTTTGCAAATAACTCGAAAATCGTTACAGATATCAAAAATCTGACACGAGGTAAAAATGATCAGCATGGCAAGATCTAACCGCCCTGCAATTCTGAAGAAAATCTGAAAACCCGTCTTGGAGTTATTGCCCCTTTTCCGTAAAAATTTAATTTATTTTTTTTTATTTGAAAAACTATAACAATTAGAGGTAAACTTTAAATTGCAAAAATGTTCAGCATATCAAGACCTACATATCCTGAAATTTTGAAGAAAATCCAAAACCCCTTGTAGGAGTTATTGCCCTTTTTTCACTGAATTTTTAAAATTTTTGTAGTTTTTGTCTTTATTTCCAAAACTATAGAAGATGAAGGTTAAGTGTAAAATGATGAAATGTTTGCCATACTATGGCAAATTCAAAACTGGAGTTGAAAATAGTTTGTTGACCTCCATTTTCAAAATGGCCGCCAAAAAGGGGCGGAAAATTCAACATTGTCCGATTTCAATGAAATTTGGTTTCCAAATAGGTATTCATGTGGCAATTTCAAAACTGATATTAAAAATTGTTCGTTGACTGCCATTTTCAAAATGGCCGCCATAAAAGGCGGGAAAATTCAACATTGTCTGATTTCAATGAAATTTGGTTTCCAAATAGATATTGATGTTGCGACTTCTAAATTGGTGTTGAAAATTGTTCATTGACTGCAATTTTCAATATTGCCACCAAAAAAGGTGGGAAAATTCAACATTGTGTGATTTCAATGAAATTTGTTTTCAAAATAGGTATTGATGTGGCAACTTCAAAACTGATGTTAAAAATTGTTCGTTGCCTGCCATTTTCAAAATGGCCACCAAATTAGGCGAGAAACTTCAACATTGTCTGACTTCAATAAAATTTGGTTTCCAAATAGATATTGATGGTGTTAAAAATTGTTGTTGACTGCCATTTACAAAATGATGTCACGACTTCAAAACTGGTGTCAAAAGTGGTCATTAGCACGAATATTTTTTGGTCAAAAAAGCCCAACAAAGACATATAGTTAAAAATGATCAGACTGTGATATTGGTTGTGTTTGAACTACCGAAGTTGGAGAGACTGAAGTTCAATTGTATAACTTACAATGTTAGCACGATTGTGGCAAATGAAAACCAGGTGAGCGATACAGGCTCCTGGGAGCCTCTGGTTATGTGTTTTTTAATTTGTATATTTTTGTGTTTTTTACCTTTTAATCGTGGCCAACTATACCATCTTTATTTTGTATAAAAGTTTATGTTGTATATTATGTAACTTTTTTTATGTTCTGTTGCTTGTTGCCTTATGTAAAGGGAGAGGACTTATTTATGCTGTGCCTGCTGTTATATCCCATTCATTTATTGAATAAAATATTGTTTAAAGTAAATGAAATTGTTATCTTATACTATCCGGAACACCAATTTATTTTCGTTCAAACTACTAGTATCAAATGTTTTATTATACTTCAGACTTATTCTCAGTCTTGTTTATGCTAGAAAACTTCGCATTTTAATAGATGTAATATAAGATAAAGGTTAGATAAGGGACTTTCGAGATACATGTATGAGCTCTTTTGCGTTTTATGACGTAAACAGGAGGTAAAACTGGTATCATACTTCATTCTTGTCGGGTTCACGAGTCCGTTCATTAGATGGTAACACTCTATACGGGCACTTTTAGCATATCAATTTTTTTAATATACTTCAGACTTATTCTTAGTCTTGTTTATACTAGAGAACTTTGCATTTTGATAAATGTAATATCAAATATAGGTTAGATAAGGGACTTTTGAGATACATGTAGGAGCTCTTTTGTGTTTTATAACGTAAATAGGAGGTAAAACTGGTACCATACTGCATTCTTGTCGGATTCAAGAGTCCGTTCATTAAGGGGTAACACTCCATACGGGCACTTTAAGCATAGAATAACCATGTTGTTTATTCTACGGACATAAAAATCACAAACTTATAGGTGCATCGTGGCCAAGTTTGGTTAGTATTGGCCTAGTAGTTTCAGAGGCGAAGATTTTTAGTAAAAGTTAATGGATGGCCGACGAACGCCGAGTGATGGCAAAACTCAGATGGCCTGTGGCCAGGTGAGCTTAAATGCACATATGGTTAAAGGTAGGGATCTCAATGGCCTGTATCTTATTATATGATTCGTAATGGACACAGCGTAAGGGACTTATTATATGATTCTTAAAACAATGAACACAGCTTAGGGGATTTATATTATAATTCTTTAAATAATGGACACAACGCAGCGGACTTATTATATAATTCTTTAAATAATGGACACAGCGCATTGGACTTATTATATAATTCTTTAAATAATGGACACAGCGCATTGGACTTATTATATAATTTTTCAAAAAATTCACATAGCACAGGGGACTTATTATATGATTCTTTAAAGACTTATTTTAAAATGTTTTAAATAATGGACACAACGCAGGGGACTTATTATATAATTCTTGTAATAATGGGCATAGCGCAGCGGACTTATTATATAATTCTTTAAATAATGCACACAGCGCGGGGGACTTGTTATATAATTCTTTAAATAATTCACACATCGCTGGGGACTTATTATGTAATTCTTTAAATAATGCACACAGCGCAGGGGACTTACTATATAATTCTTTAAAGGCTTATTTTAAAATGCTTTATATAATGCACACAGCGAAGGGAAATTATCATATAATTCTTTGAATAATGGCCACAGTGCAGGGGGACTTATTATGTAATTCTTAAAATAATGGCCACAGTGCAAGGGACTTATCATATAGTTCTTTTAATAATGGCCACAGTGCAGGGGACTTATTATATTATTCTTTAAATAATGGCCACAGTGTAGGGGATTTATTATATAATTCTTTAAATAATGGCCACAGTGCAGGGGACTTATCATATAATTCTTTAAATAATAGCCACAGTGCAGGGGACTTATTATATAATTCTTCAAATAAAGGCCACAGTGCAGGGGACTTATTATATTACTCTTTACATAATGGCCACAGTGCAGGGGACTTATGATATAATTCTTTAAATAATGGCCACAATGCAGGGGACTTATTATATAATTCTTTCAATAATGGCAACAGTGCAGGGGACTTATCATATAATTCTTTAAATAATGGCCACAGTGCAGGGGACTTATCATATTCGTCTTTAAATAATGCACACAGTGCAGGGGACTTATCATATAATTATTTAAATACTGGCCACAGTGCCGGGGATTTATCATATAATTCTTTAAATAATGGCAACAGTGCAGGAGACCTATCATATAATTCTTTAAACAATGGTCACAGTGCAGGGAACTTATCATATAATTCTTTAAATAATAGCCACAGTGCAGGGGACATATAATTCTTTAAATAATGGCCACAGTGCAGGGGACATATAATTCTATAAATAATGGCAACAGTGCAGGGGACATATAATTCTATAAATAATGCACACAGTGCAGGGGACTTATCATATAATTCTTTAAATAATGGCCACAGTGCATGGGACTTATCATATAATTCTTTAAATAATTGCCATAGTGCAGGGGACTTATTATATAATTCTTTAAATAATGGTCACAGTGCAGGGGACTTATTATATAATTCTTTAAAAAATGGCCGCAGTGCAGGGCACTTATTATATAATTCTTTTAATAATGGGCATAGTGCAGCGGACTTACTATATAATTCTTTAGATAATGCACACAGCGCAGGGGACTTATTATATAATTCTTTAAATAATTCACACATCGCTGGGGACTTATTATATAATTCTTTAAATAATGCACACAGCGCAGGGGACTTATTATATAATTCTTTAAAGACTTATTTTAAAATGCTTTATATAATGCACACAGCGTAGGGAACTTATCATATAATTCTTTAAATAATGGCCACAGTGCAGGGGGACTTATTATGTAATTCTTAAAATAATGGCCACAGTGCAAGGGACTTATCATATAGTTCTTTTAATAATGGCCACAGTGCAGGGGACTTATTATATTACTCTTTAAATAATGGCCGCAGTGCAGGGGACTTATTATATAATTCGTTAAATAATGGCCACAGTGCAGGGGACTTATCATATAATTCTTTAATTAATGGCCACAGAGCAGGGGACTTATTATATAATTCTTTAAATAATGGCCACAGTGCAGGGGACTTATTAAAGAATTCTTAAAATAATGGCTACAGTGCAGGGGACTTATTATATTATTCTTTACATAATGGCCAAAGTGCTGGGGACTTATTATATAATTCTTTAAATAATGGCCACAGTGCAGGGGACTTATTATATAATTCTTTAAATAATGGCCACAGTGCAGGGGATTTATCATATAATTCTTTAAATAATGGCCACAGTGCAGGGACTTATCATATAATTCTTTAAATAATGGCCACAGTGCAGGGGACTTATTATATTATTCTTTAAATGGCCACAGGGCAGGGGACTTATTATATAATTCTTTATATAATGCACACAGCGCAGGGGACTTATTATATAATTCTTTAAATAATGACCACAGTGCAGGGGACTTATCATATAATTCTTTAAATAATGGCCACAGTGCAGGGGACTTATCATATAATTCTTTTAAATAATGGCCACAGTGCAGGGGACTTATCATATTATTCTTTAAATAATGCACACAGTGCAGGGGACTTATCATATAATTCTTTAAATAATGGCCAGAGTGCAGGGGACTTATCATATAATTTTTTAATAATGGCCACAGTGCAGGGGACTTATTATATCATTCTATAAATAATGGCCACAGTGCAGGGGACTTATCATGTAATTATTTAAATACTGGCCACAGTGCCGGGGACTTATCATATAATTCTTTAAATAATGGCAACAGTGCAGGAGACTTATCATATAATTCTTTAAATAATGGTCACAGTGCAGGGGACTTATCATATAATTCTTTAGATAATGGCCACGGTTCAGGGGACTTATCATATAATTCTTTAAATAATGGCCACAGTGCAGGGGACATATAATTCTATAAATAATGGCCACAGTGCAGGGGACATATAATTCTATAAATAATGGCCACGGTGCAGGGGACTTATCATATATAATTCTTTAAATAATGGCCACAGTGCATGGGACTTATCATATAATTCTTTAAATAATTGTTATAGTGCAGGGGACTTATCATATAATTCTTTAAATAATGGTCACAGTGCAGGGGACTTATCATATAATTCTTTAAATACCGACCACAGTGCCGGGGACTTATCATATAATTCTTTAAATAATGGCAACAGTGCAGGGGACTTATCATATAATTCTTTAAATAATGGCCACAGTGCAGGGGACTTATTATATAATTCTTTAAATAATAGTCACAGTGCAGGGGACTTTTCATATAATTCTTTAAATAACGGCCACAGTGCAGGGGACTTATCATATAATTCTTTAAATAATGGATACAATGCAGGGGACATATAATTCTTTAAATAATGGCCACAGTGCAGGGGACATATAATTCTATAAATAATGGCCAAAGTGCAGGGGACATACATTTCTTTAAATAATGGACACTGTGCAGGGGACTACTGGTATTACCCAGTTTATCTTATCCTGATTATTTCAAACATATAAGAAGATATAAAAGAAGTAGTGACCTCGAAAAATGAAAGAACTTCTAATTTTGTCGATTCTAATTTAACTCTCTAACCCTTTTGCTTTGATAAACTGTGCGACACATCATTCTAATACGCGAGAGTAATATTATACAGGTAACACTGCAAAACAAATTTATTTTTCGGATCTTGTTAATTAATTACTCGATCAGATTCCAAATAAACTGTAACGTTGGAATGTTTGTAATGTCAAGCTGAAAATTTGTTACTTTTGGATCAAAGACTTGCCTTTTGTTTTTCCCCGAATTACTTCCAGTGACGAATTCGAGTGTCAATAATATTTTTTCTTGAGAGAGAATCACTGTCCTTTTTGATGAAAGCTTTTTTTTGAGTCCTCATTATTATCTCGGAAACTGTGATAAAAGGTGATAGAATGCAGTGATAAAAATGTTGACCATATCGAGGTCTACAAAATTCAGAAATTGTGATTCAATGTTAACGGCGGTCATCCTCCTTATCATAAGTCCTATTTGACGAAAAAAGTTTTTTTTTACATTAAAGTCTCTAGGAACCATAATGTAAAGAGTCGAAAATTATGTTTAAGGAGGTTCGCTCCTAATGTTTTGGGATTTGTCAGATTTTCGGAATTCTCTGGTTTTGTCCATATAAAAGCGTTATAATATTTTTGCTCATGGACCCCCTTATTTTTTCCCATGATTTAATTTTATGCATCGTTATAAGTATTTTATAAACATTTCATTAAATTCTATTTATTTAGTGGTCAAAGTTTGCTAATGTTTATCCTATGAAAGATCCGAGGATTTCAGTTTCCCGCTAAATTTTCAATCACTTAAATCTCAAAAACTAAATCATCAACCTATCAAATTTTTTTTCACTCAAGTAACTCCTTATTTAAATTTTCTAACGAAAAATACATTTATTTGAAATCCTATTTATTTTTAACTGGAGTAGCGAACCCCCTTAAACAATCAAAATTTTATCAAAAGCATAATGTGCCATGTTGATGAAAGACAAACAAAAACCTTTCTAATGTTTTTTTGCCGCTGATGCATTTTAGATGAGTTTTTGATGCAGATATTATTCTCCCAACTAGGAAAAGTGAATCCATTGTTTTCGCGATACAAGATTTATCTGTCTGACAGAGGGGCGGTAAGATAAGTTACACTCATGTATTCCCTTTTTTTATCCTTAGTTTGCATGAATCGAAAAGTTCAATACAATTCGGACTTTCGAGATAGAACTATCGTGTAATTGGAGGCGGTAACGATCTCCTGAAATACGAGTAGACGGAGTGACTGGATTCTTGATCTGTTGAAATAAATATATACCACATAAATACAAAATATTTATGAAATTGAGTATACACTTATAATTGTTCCCACATTACAAATCTTTAACTTAATTTAAATTGACCAAAAACAATTAACTTGAAGCGCTGCAACAGATTGAATATAAACTGCCCTTAGCTCAACAGTGTTCATTAATTAGTGACTCTCTCTCGATGTATTGATTTTCTTTTCGTATAGTATAAGAAATGTATTTCGGTTTGAACATGACTCAGAAGTTCCTTATTAAATAGAATATCACAACCCTTTTAAAGATAAACATTGAACTAAAACACATGGTAAATGCTACGGACTCGGACGCTCGCTCCGTGAATTATGACGTCGGGAAAGTGGAAGTAATTCGCACTGATGTCAACAATGGCGTTTCGACGATGATTCATCTTTTTTTATGCTGAGGGGGAATTGATAAAACACCAGTGAGAGTGCCAGACAAAAAAAAATCTAGGGTAAGATTTCTAGCATCTGGAACCAAGCAACTGAAAATCTAATCCTTGGGTATCTGAGATTTTTTTGTCTGGCACTAACTCTGCTGTTAGATCCATTTAGTCCCATAATATTGATGCTTTATTGTGTAGTCATCTTATTGATCTTTGTACCATGTCAAACGCCTACAAACACAGAATGTTAAATGAATTGTCGGGTTATTAACTTTTTTTTGCTTACTATCTCATAATATCATAATACATAGCATTAGATGTAAAGCTTAAAAAATGTATTTTAGAAAATCGTTTTCATTTTTGAGGCGTATCAAAGAAGCACTTTATGACAGTTTGGTCCGATTTTTTTTAGATGCATCTTTGCAGAACTTTGATATTGATGTCATCGATCCATATTGTTGTCATGGCGACCTGAGATGGTTTGAAAGTGGTAACGTGACCAGATGTCACCATCAAAAACCAGAGACTGTCTATCTGATGGTTTATTGTGATGATTCTACGAAAGGACAGTTTGTAAGAATCCAATTTCGGGGAAAATTGTTGTCCTGTCTATGTGAAGTTGAAGTTATTGGAACACCAGTGGCGCCTTTTAAATTAGGTAATATATAGTGTTCTGGTTTTAGACAATGTTTTCATTTATTAGTTAACTTTAGCTGTAAGATTTAGTATAAAACATTTTGTTTAGTTCATCTGTGATTTTCTACAATCTCAAAATCTTTTCAGACAAAAAATGTCATCTGACAATAATTTTACATCGCTGTCATTGGATAACGATATCAACAAAAAATGTAAGAGCATAACGGAACTTTCTTGTTTAAGTCCAAAAAAAAAAGAGCATGACGTCCTAATTTAATTCTTACACTTAAAGCAGCTTTACACACAATTTCAAGCCGAGAAACTAAATAAAGGGTCAGGTCATTTATCTAGGAAAAAGAAGGGAAACGGGGAATGTGTCAAAGCTTGCTTCCTGATGTTTGTTGTTATATTTGCTAAAATTAACTGTGGTCATGTATCGGAATCTTGACCCTATTTAGATATAATTCAAATGTTATTTTAACGTTCATTTTCATTGGTCAACGTCATGAGTAACAAAAGAATTATTTTTCGACCTTTCCGTTTTCCCATTAATCCGTTCAACGATATTAAAGTCCATAAATAAAGACGTTGTTTACTCCGATCAATCATATTTTTTGAACTCATTAGGAATGAAAAGGATTAAACACTTGTTTTTTGGAAACTGTGTATGTATAAACTCCGGCATGTCACTCACAAACTTTACGTTAAGTCCTTCGTTTATTTAGTTTGTGAGTGAGCTGCCGGAGTTTATACAAAGTGAACTTGAAATGAAGGAGACAACCGATACACCAAATTCTGCTTCATACCTCAACCTTTTGTTATACATTGACGAACATGGACGTCTGAAATTTAGGTTGAATGACAAACGTGATGATTTTGACTTTGTGAACTTACCCTTTCTCAGCAATAATATACCTAGCTCCCCAGCATATTGAGTGTATATTTAACAATTCATTCGTTACTGTAGAGCTTGTAGTTCATACAGTGACTTTGTGAAAAGGGCAAAAGCACTGTTACAAAAACTGCTGAGTCAGGGCTATATTCAGCCGTTGTTACTTTCGTCCCTTCAGAAATTCTAGGGCCGCGACCACAACATGATAGATAAATATAAAATGTCGATGTCACAAATGAAAACTTACATTTTCAGCTAGATTACGTCTTCCTGGATTTGACATTACCGATTCTGACTTTACCGATTCTGACTTTACCCTTGATTGACCCACTGACAGTGTGACTTCTGCTGTATACAGAGCAGGACATGCTTATTATTCCGGAGCACCTGATGTCTATTATTGAGAGTTAACACTGTCAGTGCTTTAGTTTTAATTGTTGTAGTTGTAGTGTTTGCGTTTTGTGGTTCTTTTAGGTCTCTGGTCTTCCGTCTTCTGGTGTTCTTGCTTTTGCCTTGTCTCTAACCTTTGATTTATGTAATCGTGTTCTTTGTTCCTTTGGTATTCTACAGCCGTTGTTTTATAATAAAAACAGGGTTTAATCCTATAGTACTAGTTGTTAGAAGTAAGTATTTTGTCTCAATCCAAGGTGCCTAATATTTTCTTTTTTAAGACTTTTATCTGGAATGTTCCCTTTGAGTATATTTTAATACCTTTTTGAAATGATCCAGTCATATATTTAAGCAATAACATAACATTATTGGAATACCCGAGGGCGACAGTCATAGATTGTACGGTCAAAATGCAGTTTACTGGTGACGGTGATGTCTCAAAACAGACATTTGGACCGTCAAATCAAGATTGACGCCCTTGGGTTTTCAAATAATGTACTGGTACTGCGATTCTAATACAATTAAATGATTTCATACTCTATTTTTGACTTGTGTCTTTGTAACTATATTAGGAACCAGACTTAACAGGAAACCTACTTTGTCCCAGGAATGTAGATGGTGGAATATCTGAATATCGAAATTACAGTGATTTTTTTTTCTGCAAATGCGCATTTCGACAACTTATGTCTCTTCAGTTCAGATAAAATCTAAACATTTGGAAGACCATAAATCCAAAGATGTTCAAAAACTGATAGAGAACAATTAACCAATATAATCTGATTGTTAAGCAAAATCAGCTAAGGACAGAGCTTTGCATGAGGGAAACACTCCTTAGTTTTCAACAGAATTAACATATTAAATTTAGATATTGCAAGGTTCTAAATGGAATCGGCTTTCGACTACTTGGCTGGTGAATGCCCTCCGGGACTAACAGTTCACCAGCAGAGGTATCGACCCAGTGGTAACAAATAACTTAATACCGAAATTAATGTGAATTTATTTTTGACGGAATTGATGGTCAGTTTTGACCAATTAAAACCTCTGTTATATAAAGTGTGCATCAGAATTATATTTTGTTTGTCCATGTACCTATTCTTAAGACTTTGTTGTCTTATTTTCAGGCAAAGATGAAAACTTCCAATGTGACGATTTGAGTTGTATTCCGAATGACTATAGATGCGATGGCGTAGTGGACTGCTCGAATGCTAAAGATGAAACTAATTGTAAATTTATTTTAAATATTTGATATTTTCGTTGATTGTCTTAAAATTCTTATATTATTTGCATAAAGGGAATTGCCCGCTGACATGATTGGCCGTAAAGAATCTAAATTTGAGGTCACCTTATAAATTCACTCACCAAGACAATCAAATGGGACAAAAACGTGCAATTGTCATTATATAGATAAGAATTTTTAAATTACTTCTCGGCGAATTAAAATAATTATAAGGATAAAACACCGTTTGAAATTCATTAATTTGAGTATAAACGGGGCCAAGTCACTCGCAAACATATCATAAAAGTTCTTCAGACTTTTATTTGTTTGTAATTGAATTGGTCCCGTTTATATTCCAATAAATTCCTTTCAAACGGTGTTTAATCCTTTACTAAATGTTTTCATTTGGTTATGTAATAATCCAATATGGAAACAAAGGACTGTGATCAAAGACTGATTAACCAATTACGTTATTATGTTTATTATATAGATAGCGGTGAAAGGTTGAGATTTCCCAGTGAAAGAAAAGTGATAATTAACTGTGAAATTATTTTCCATAATTTCACTCTAGGAAGTGACGTCACAATAGACGTTGTCAACGTTGTTGCTAAGTAAACGTCGCAGCGGATTAATTTTGAAAACGTAGTTCATGAAATGAATTTGAAAATCAACCATCAAATATGCTTGAATATCTATATAATAAAAACTATAACTAATCCTAGATTCTGATTATCGAAAATATTCAACTCATGATCAATTCATGCGCGCATTCGTGAATTACTGCGTTATTCGATCATTCGTTGAATATTTTGCGATAATGAGAATCTCGAATTAGTTATAGTATAAATTCCTAACAAATGTATTGACTTAAATAAAGATTCAACCTCTGAAAAAAAGACTGATTAGTAACACCTGTTTTCAGAAACTCCATTTGTCATACTTTAGTGACCACTGAAAAGTTATTTTGAGAGAAAGTTTCGAAACGTTTTTCCAGATGATTTTGAATATCATATAATAAGATCTAATATCTGAAATATTTTTGAACTGTTAGATACGATTTAATTTGATGACTTATTAATATGACTTTTTCGACAACTTATGACATTGTAGTGTTTATCAAATCAAAACATTTTGGAAGACAATAAACCAAAATATATACAAAATTTGACAAGGGACAAATTACCCGTATTAGGCAGATAATTTGTAGTTTTGACAAGGGACAAATTACCCGTATTAGGCAGATAATCTGTAGTTTTGACAAGGGACAAATAAACCGTATTAGGCAGATAATCTGTAGTTTTGACAAGGGACAAATTACCCGTATTAGGCAGATAATCTGTAGTTTTGACAAGGGACAAATTACCCGTATTAGGCAGATAATCTGTAGTTTTGAACAACAATTTCTTAAATTTAAGTATATCAAGTTGTCCAAAAAGCATTCTGTAGATTCAAAATTTACAGCGAGTTTGGTTTAAGTTATATTTGTTACCACTGGAGGGGGATGTCTTGGCTAGGTGACGTTTCTTCCTTAGGTTATTCATTATCTCAGAAGCACTGTACTTCTGTCCTGGCCAAAAAGAAAAATAATATTTGTACACTTGCAAAATCAATTTTTATTAATATGGTCTGAAACAAAGGATGACGTTCATTGCATGTAGGTCTGTCGGTTTTTGGCATTTTTGTACTTACATCCCATTCATTATTAAAAGGCTTTGTTCAATTACTATTATCTAAATTTATGTAAATTCTAAACCGAAGGATTAACTCCCACCATTGTAGTTTTGTCCTAAGCTATATTTGATATTACTGATTATTCGGATTTCGTTTGGTTTTATGCATTTAAGTTTTTTTTGAAATTATGAATTTCCTTTGTTTGGGTTCTAGTGCTGCTGATGAGGAATAAATTTCCGAAATGGCCATACAGCTCATTGCAAAAAAATTATTGCAGTTGGAGTTAACATATGTGTTATGGTCTCATGTTCATTTACTCCATATCCTTTCGTAAAATATTGTATGCATATTTCTGTAATGGTCCTCCAAATGTTTTTATTTTACATGTGTTTAGCAGACATAATTTGTTGAAATTGCCATCAGCAGAAACTAATTTACAGGAAATTCGGTATTTATTTTTAGTATGTCTTCGTCGATGCCTATGCCTGGTGGACTTTAAGTCCCGATTTTAATCAAATCCTAGAAGTCCTGTTCTTTTTGTTGAAAACTAAAGAGTATCTTCTTCGTGTATTGTTGCGTCCTTAGCAGGTTTTGCTTTTGCTAAAATTGAAGTAGTTATATGTTTATTATCAATTTTGTTTTGTACTGAAGAGACAAAAATTGTCGAAATGGCCATCCACACAAGCCAAATATATTTTGGTACTTCTAATTTATACGTTGACGAAATAAACCTTTTTAGATCCTAATTTGTTCTCTGTCAGATAATACATATTTTAGGTTTAAGGATTTCCGAATGCTCGTTTTGTACTGAAAAGATATAAGTTGTCAAAATGCTCATATACAGAAAATAAATTCACAGTAACTTCGGTAATTTGTTATTTATAACCACTAAGTCGATGCTACTGTTGCTAGACTGTTAGTCCCCGAGTGTATTCACCGAAAAAGAAGCTAGTAATTCGGTGATGGCCCGACAACCGATTTTATTTAAAAAACTTGAAATATCTGAATTTAAGAATTTTTTGTGAAAACGAAGGAGTACCTCCTCATGCATAGCTCTGTCCTTTTGGCTGATTTCGGCTATCCCTTTAAGATCCTATTGGTAATTTGTTCTATGTCAGATTTTATACAATTTAGGTTCTTGGATTTCCAAATGTTTTGCTTTGTCTGTACATATGAGACGAGTTGTATATGCATCTGCAAAATCTAAATTCACAGTAACTTCGGTATTTTGTTATTTATTACCATTTGGCAGATGCCACTGTTGGTGGACTGTTTATCACCGAGGGTATTCAGCAAGCCATAAGCTGAAAACCGATTTTATTTGAAAATTTGCAATATCTAAATTTAAGAATATTTTGTCAAAACCAAATGAGTATCTCCCTCTGTCCTTTTGGCAGATATTGGCTTTTCCTTTTAGATCTTATTGGTAATTTGTACTCTATCAGATTGAACATATTTGATCTGCACTGATGAGGTATAAGTTGTCGAAATGCCCATATGCAGAATCTAAGTTCACAGTAACTTCGGTATGTTGTTATTTGTAATGCATTTATTCGGTGTTACATCGGTCTTCGTAATTTATAAATTTTGGAATCACAGTATGTAAAGGATTAGGTCAAGTGTTCAGAAAGGTTAACAGTATACAGTTATTGACAGAGTCAGAAAAACAACAGCTGTCTTTTTAGCCAAGGGCTTACTGTTGCACGAAGCCGTAGGCTGAGTGCAACAGTTTATTCAGAGGGTCAAATTAAACAGCTGTATTTTTAAGGATCCAGTCTTTAACTGTTTTGTTATACCCTTTCATGTTCAGGTTTGGGTACCCATAAACCGGTTTAACCCTACCGCTGGCTTTTGCAAGTGCCGGTACCAAGTCCGGCTGTCCCGAGATCCTATCGTTGTTTACGTTTGTCTTTTGTCTTATTTGTGTTTTTTCTGTGTAGTTCCCTAGCAGATTGTGGCATGTAATTATAATTATCAGCCATTGTAGGTGTTTCCTGTTGTCTCTTTTATTTCAATATGTTTTTGTCCTCAAAATGTTTTATTGGCATATCCATTTGTATAACATCTATGGAATTGCAAACTTTAAGCTTTGTCAAATACGCTCCATTTCATCTTAATACAATTCATGTCGTCATATTGGTAATGCAGAAGATAGGAGATCATGTGACAGGGGCGTTACGTTTTTAACCAATCAAAGTAAGGCAAGTGGTCAACAGTTCTGACGCAGTCAAAAAACTGAAAACGATTGACGGTCAACAGATCGTTTTTGGCTTGAGAAAATGAAGCAGACAAATTGTCGAGTTTTATTTCAAATGCATTTATATACCGAAAATAACTCAAAATATAACATTACACGATATTTAAGTTACTTCTTTTTTTTTCTATCAAGATCTTCAAGGCATTAAAGGTTTGTTACTTGCTTGAAGGTTCAAAAAGTCTTCAGCAGAAATTGAAATTTTTTCTTTTGTTATTGTATTTCAATAATAGCTCTTTATTTTTATGATAGGTCCTTGCTATGATGATCAGTTTAAATGCAACAATGGTATGTGTATACACTCCTTTAAGAAATGTGACGGAATCAAAAATTGCATAACGGGAGAGGACGAAATGGACTGTGATGGTGAGTGAAGTTCTTTTTACAGATACATAATATAAATACCTAATTTTACACAAAATGTTGCTTTTTGAATGATTTTCTCAGCTTTTCTTTATGCCGTATAAAATTAGGGAGAACTTGACTTAAAACTATCCTGATGTTTTAATGGGGAATTCTTTTAGAATGAAAGTAAACACTAAAACATTTCTATCGTTATCTTCTCTTGAATGATGGATGTTACATCCCGTCCTTGAACCATGTGATATAAATTTTAACCTTTACCCTGTTTAAGGCAAAATTTCTCACACATCTTTTATCCAATCAGTGAAAGAAACAGATAACTTTATTGAGTATAATAATTTGGCCTAGTATAACACTGAGATCATCCCTGTGGACATTGGATATGCTTTGAATATGAGGTCTGTTAGACTGGTTCAATTTTGACGTTTCCGGTATATGAAAATTAGAATGCTTGTATAAATTCAAAGAAACTTACAAAGTTGAAACGCCATAAGTGCGAGAAACACATAGTAATATTAAGGACAAAGGTGAAGATCACACATACTTACAACGGGCAGTATAGCGGCGAGCACCCATTGACCCATCTTTCCAAGTTACGTCTCCTACTGTTTTTTTTCTCTCCTTTCAAGATTGTGGAAATGGAGTTAGTAGTCTACCTTTATTGCATTTTTTTCGTATATTTATTAAATTATAGGAAAACCGGACAGATCAAGGGGGTTTGGATACCCATACGCCGGTTGAACCCTACCACTGGCTTTTACTAATACCAGTGCCAAATTCGGTTGTCCCGAGTTCCTATCGTTGTTTACATTTGTCCTTTGTCTTGTTTGTGTTTTTCCTTTGTAGTTCCCTAGCAGATGTAGCATGTAATTGTAATTTTCAACCATTGTAGATGCTTCCTATTATCCATTTTATTACATTTACAGAAATTGTAATGTTTAGCAAAAGCAATGAGCGTATTTCGTTAATAACTAAAGAATGCCTTTATGAAT
Organism: Modiolus philippinarum; assembly: GCA_002080025.1. NCBI lineage: Eukaryota > Metazoa > Mollusca > Bivalvia > Mytilida > Modiolidae > Modiolus > Modiolus philippinarum. Next base: position 125,853 of record MJUU01054565.1, on the reverse strand, counting down.
TCAAAAAAATGCACGATTAAAAGATTCAGAGCTACAAAAGTTATTAATTTAGCAGTCTGTGGGCTAAAGGTCAAGGTCACATGTGAATACCGAAATTGCCAATTGTAAGTTGGTTTCCATACCTGTTGATTTTGGAGTAAGAAGGCCAAAGGTCTAGGTCATGCATACATACAGAAATTAATTTCTTCTTAACCTTTGGATCAAAACAACGATGAGAAGTTTCCATTAACAAATAATAAACAATACAAGGATATGAGGTAAATGTACACGAGACAACGTCAAATACATGGTTAAGAAGCAAATGGCCTTTATCGCTGTTCTTTATCTTGAAGTCTCCAGGAAGCCTTCAAATATGCACTTTGCTAATACCTTAAAGTAAATTCAAGACGACCCCTAGCACCGGTTATAATATTAATTCATTGCAATATGTGGAGCAATGAATTTATGCAATCATTGGGGAAAACGGGATTTCAGTTTTGTTTTCTATATTTTTTGTCAATCATTTTTTCAAACATCTTTGAGTTTATGTCCTTCCAAATGTTTAGATTTCATCTGCACTGAGAAAACACAAGCTAGGTGGCCAAATGCGCATATGCAGAAAATAAATTTACAATAACTTCGGCATTTTGTCATTTGTTATAATAAATGAGCTTTCCTCACAATTTTCTATTAATAAAATTAAGCCAAGCTGATTTCATATAAATACAGTATAAACATGTAAGATGTTCTCATGCACAAGTACAGGTAACTGCATAAATAAAGTAAATTTCTCGAGTTAATAATATATCTTCTCAATATATATAACAATATATTTTGACCTAAAGTATAAACAAACTAAAGCTTGGAATAATTTTCATTTATTGACAGACTGCGGAGTAAACTACAAGTGTCAAAATGGAACATGTATATCAAAAGATATTGTATGTAAGGAAATTCATTCTGGGAGTCCATGTTTCAAGGAAACAACCAGCATTAATTGTAAGATTTTTTGCAAATAGATAAGATATTCATTAATCTGTATAATAAGTGGTAAACAAATACTTTTATTATATATGTCCAATGTTTTGTGGGAACACCAGGTGAAGTATCTCTACAAGTGAGGTCATGCAAAAGCGATGTCCCGAACTCATTCCGACTAGTGTGACCACAAATAGATCTAAAGCAGCTACAGAATGTACTTATCCCAACATGGGTGATTACAAAATAGCCGAAGAAGCGATGGAACATACATTTTGAAAACGAAGATTAGGTTGAGGATTTCCTGATGATAAGAGATTTGATGAGAATATGTTGTTTGGTTATTTATATTTGATATACCTGAAATTCATCAATTAAATTTTTTACATCATTTTCTTTTTATATATTTTATCTGAACCCATTTAACAAACTTTTTTAAAATAAATTCTAATGATTGATAGTTTTAAAATAAAGAACGTCAATTCCTGCAAAAATGTGCATGACGTTTATCAACCATCATACCACTATTTTTAACACAGGGGTGTCTTGCTCAGCGTAATAAGGTCAAAGTAATTTACAGATCCGAACAAAACGTAGGGAATCATGCCTCCATAATTATTTTTCAATTAGGAAGCTAATTTTTGTTGTCAGAAATTTGCGCATTGACTTGGTCAAATCAATCAAATATATGCCAACAGAATTAAAAGTCTAATTTTTCCGTACAGACGTTAAGCACTAACGCTATTGGAAACAGATATTTAAAATATTTTTAATTTATAAAAGGGAATGGAATAGTGAAATTTTACATGTAGTTATTTCACAATAAAACATCGCTTTGTTTTTCTTTTTTTCAAACAATCCTTTAAAGTTTAACTTAAATATGATAACATACTTAATAGTACCTGCAAACCTTAACTTATTATTCTCCTAAAACCAAAAATTTATCGAATATATCATTTTGTTTTCACTTGTGTAAAGTGATGAAATTGTATTAAGAGATTATTTGATTTTTTTTATAAACAAGCATTGAAGTATTGGAAAAGGTCTATTATAAATCTAGCCTCTCATGAGAGTACTCATTTCCACAAAACTGAAATATTATACCATACACAACAAAGAATCAATTTTAGTGGTTTAGACATGTTCAAATGACATGAATTAATGTGGATTATTTTGCTCTTAATTATTCAAGTTGTAAAAAATATTTTTCTTCACATATAGTTTTACCATATAACTACTGAACACCCCAAACAACATTTAAGTTTTATGAATATTTTTTTTTTTTTGAAATTCAGAAACTGAAATAGCATTTCAAATATTTCTTCTGTATAAAACAATAGTTATCGCCCATGAAAACGGTCAAAAACCCAAATTTTCAGCTACACCGAGGTCATTCCCTTGGGTTTAATCCCTAGGGATATAAATTCCGTGAAGTTGACAATTTGGAATATTCATATCTTTCGAGGGACGTAGGTTTCTGTACAAAGTTTTGCACACATGTGTAAAAATATCGCACACCACTAAAATCTTTTACTTTATGTGAACGTCTTAATATTTCACTGGAAAAACGCTTTTTAAAATGCCTATCATGTGTAAATGAACAATTTTTAGTGGGCCATTGTCACAAAGAATCAACCATTTTGATATAGATGACATCAGGTTTACCTGTCTACAAATTAGAATTCGACAATAAGGCTCGTTTTGAATGTGTGTAAACTTAGGCCATGCGCTTTTATAGTGGGCTTAACCCGATTTTTCCAAATAAAAAATGAAATTATGGAAGGAAAAAAAATAAGGTTAAAGGTCTACTCGATATTGCTTAACCTATAATGTATGTGTTATAAAAATCTTGAAACGGCGAATATGTATTTTTAGTGTTATCTCATTTTTCTGTTTTGTTTGTGTTTCTATGCCGGTTAGTTATTTTTTGGAGGAGATGTTCAAATACGGGACTTTTGAAACATATTCACTCCGGAAACAAATGTATTATTATAAGAAAAAAATCAATACATCAATACCTTGAGAGGGGATCACTAATCAATTAACAAAGTTGAACCAAGGATGAATTATATTATACTTGTAGCGCTATAGCTTAATTGTTTTTCGTCAATAAAAAATTAGATAAATAATTGTCATGTAAGACAACTAATAAGTACACTTCAATTTAAAAAAAATAATTTGTTTTTAGGTGGTATATATTTATATTCAAAAGGTCGAGGATCCAATTATCCTTCGTACCGGCATTTTAGGAGATCATTCCTTCAATTACAAGAGAGTACCTTTCTCTGTATTGGTAGTCGGCATAAAAAATGACTTTTTGCTAAGATTTTACAAATATATGGCCGATTTGTATTATATTAGTAACTTATATTTATTTGTCCGTAGTGAATTTCCCCGTTAGTCAAATTCACGATTAAAAGAAACTGGACTTGAAATTAAACGCCAAATTAATTGATACACACGAGTGCACCTTGCCATATATGCGTAGTCAATTTAATCATCTTGCCCGTTTGCCTTCAAAATGTAATGATCCAACACTTAGATTTTTCTACCTACACTACAAAACTGGGAAATTGTACATGTATGCAGAGGCTTATGCACGTTCTAGGAACCACTTGGATCGTTTTCCAGTTATGTATAGTTATTCTTGATTTACATGTATAATATTAGGGAAATATATTAGCAAATAAAGCATATATTGTAAAATTTCCATTATCCAAATGAAGCGAAACAGAGTTCAACACTTAACGTGTAAAAATGTTTGTCCTCTTTTGTACGAAAATTTGCAAATATAACAAAACAGCTGCGTTAGGATGGAAATGAATTTGTAACTTAAACCGAGACAATTAAATAAATGTCAAACATTTAAAAATGTGATATTTATTCATGAAAAATGACAAAATAAATATAGGAGACAATAGTAACGAATCCTGGCTTACAGATTTCACCAAATTAATTTTCATCCAAGACATTTTTAATTACTGAAGATGATTGGTCGACAAAACTTTTGGAAAGAAAAAAAAACAAGGGCTTCCCATTGCTTTTCTCATCGTAATTTTCAGTTTGTGGTGTCTATCGCACAAAATCAACACCAAATATAGCCACTGAAATAAACATTCCCACTACCCGACAAAATTATCGGAAAGAAAAAAAAAACAGGGGCTTCCCATTGCTTTTCTCTTCGTAATTTTCGGTTTTTACTAACCACCGTCAATTTCTCACAAAATCACCATCAGATATTGGCATTGAAATAAACATACCACTGTATTGCAGATCAATTGAAAAGAATACATTATTTTGCAAACATTGTTATGTTATTGTACATCAAACACGCAATTCAAATATATTTACAACCAATCACATCTAGCCATTTTATGAACTATCGTTTGCATCTTCTCTTCATAAAATGGATACGCTCTTCATTAAATGGATACGCCCATATGGTTTATTGTAACCTTTACGGTACAACATCGATTTCGGAAAGTGGCAAATTTTGTGTTGTTATTTTCCTACTGAATTAGGCATTTTATGTTGAAAACATCATGAGCGTGCCATGCATCGTATTTGGTACAACTTTGTTTTTCTGTGTGCTATCTCCAGTCTGAAAAGCACCAAACAACTTTTTTAGGGTTATTACGTTACATTTCGTTTATATACAGACAGAAATTATTTTTTTTCGATTTCAAAAAACAAAGGGTGTATTAGTCCATCTATGTTGATGACAATGTTGGTCACTTCTTTTATTGCCTAGCCATATCTAGAAAAAGAAATATTACTTTTGGCAGGTTTTAAAAAACTGCAATTTTGAAATTGACTATAGCAACAAAATACGAGTAATTAAGGGATTTTGAGGCATAAAACCATAAAATACAGCATTATACTACAAATTCATCACAGATTTAATCAAAATATTTCCTATATGCGACAGCATTAGAGGTTTTTAAAAGTTTTATCGTACATTTTTGCCAAAATCAAGGGATCAGTTTTTGCCCCTCCTGTTCCGTCAAGGGCTTTAGTGTATAAACATTGTCTAATTTTGCTTCTTTCATATTCCCTAAACATAAATAATCCTGTTTTGACCATATTGGGACAGTCGTAGCAGACCAACGGTCGACCAAAACACCTTACCCCAAATGTGTATGTCGGAATACCGGTATGATTAATAGACTATAGTTGTGACGTCATGGTATTTGCAACCGTTTTGTTACATAGATTTCCATTTCCATGACAAATTACTAAATACCGAAGTTACTGTAAATTTAAATTCTGCATATGCGCATTTCGACAACTTATGTCTCTTCAGTGCAGATAAAATCTAAATGTTTGGAAGACCATAAACTCAAAGATGTTTAAAAACTGATAGAGAGCAAATAAACAATATGATCTAAATGTAAAGCAATGAAATAATCTAATAGCAAAATTGCCACATTATGAAAAAAAATCTTAAAAAATTCAACTTTGCTATAGGTTAAAATAAACCATTAATTTTTGCATAGGCGACAATTGTAACGAATCCAGGTCTACAAAAATCACCAAAATTAATTTTCATCACAGACAATTCTGATTGCTGAAAGTGATTGATCGACAAAACTTTTGCGAGCAAAAAGGTCTTCCCTTTGATTTTCTCATCGTAATTTTTAATTTTTAGTGATCACCGAACAAATCACCACCATATATGGCCATTGAAATTATCGTATCCATATAATGCAGATAAAAAAAAAAGAATGCATTGTTTTGTAAACATTACCATGTTATAGTACTTTCATATGAAACACGCAATTTACATATTTTTACAACCGATCACATCTAGCCATGTTTTAAAATCTCTTTTGCATCCTTTCTTCATAAAATAGATGCACCCATTTCGTCTCATGGTTTATAGTACTCGTAAGTCACGTGGTACCGAAAATTCCTGATAAAATTGAAACACGAAAACGTTCCTGCCCAAACATGACACCTCGCTTTGTTGTTCCAATCGTTTTTAAAAGTCATAGATTTTCGTAACAACACTATTTCTTGGTGTTATTAATGTACTAGTTGTTTCGAAACTGAATGAAACTATATGAATTAAATATGAATTAAATAAAAATAAATAGTTACAGTGAGGCCGTTTCTGGCGAGGGCAGTATCGATAGATACCATGGCAGTAGAGTCCGGTTGCAACTCAACAGCAATTGCCGTTGAAAGGTTGTAGACAGTTAAAAGAAATGATTTTCTGAGGTATCAGTATGGAAAGAATCTTGAATCAGAGTTCGGACGGAAACTTCAAATTTTTCCACAAGGGATTGATATCTATTAAAGAACTTTTTAATGATTGTATAAGACGTATACATTTGTAGACTAGTTTGTATTTTAAATGTAGGTTGTTTTGAGTGTTTTAACGGATCATGCATTAAGACATACAAGATCTGTGACGGTATAGAAGATTGTGATAAAGGCGAAGATGAGAAGTTTTGTAACAAAGGTGAATACAACTTAAATTTCTCAAAGTCGAGTAATGTAAAGTTAGTGAGAGCCAACCTTCCATCTAAAATGTCATAATCCAAAGACAATTGTAACATAAAGATACACAGGTATCAAGCAAGTAAGGCAAAAAAAGAAACTAGAGGAATGTTCAGATTTAAGGTAGATCGAGCCTAAATAAAAAAATATCAAACATATTTTAAGAGAGTTTGTAGGTCTTAACTCGTATTTTCAGAAAAATAGAATTAAAATGATATGTTACCGAACATCTTTTCCTGTTATCAGGCTACCTGTATTGTGTTTTATTCGTTTGTTTATTATACTATAGGGAAACGGAACAGATAACGGGGAGGTTTGGGTACCCATAAACCGGTTTAACCCTACCACTGGCTTTTGCTAGTGCCGGTACCAAGTCTGGTTGTTCCGAGTTCCTATCGTTGTATACGTTTGTGTTTTGTCTTATTCGTTTTATTCATGTTTGGAGTTCCATTGCAGATTTTGGCATGTAATTATAATTTTCAGCCATTTTTACATTTAAAAATCAGTGTAAATGCATAATTTTCAGGAACCTATTAATCGTTTATCTTTTCTATTTGGACTTTAATTTTTATTTAATTTTCTATCTTTTCTGTTGTCCAGTGCAGGGCAACAGCAAGCATTAAAAAAAAATAAAAGTCCAAATAGAAAACATAAACGATAAATATGTAATAATTTTACCACAGAGGCAGAATTCGGCCTAGTCCTTCACGTCTTCCCAGATATATGCAAAATTAAAAAAAAAACGTCATTCGCCAAATACGAATTTAACAAAATGAATTAAACCTGAAATCACACAAGACAACGGCAGTAGAATACCGAAGGAACAAAGCACAAGATAACATATATCAAAGTCCAGAGACAAGGCAAAAGCAAGAACATCAGAAGACGGAAGACCAAAGACACTATATGCCCACAAAACACACGAACATTACATATACAACACAAAAAACTAAAGCACTAACAGCGAGAACTCTAAAAAAAAACAGAGTGACATCAGATGCTCCGGTTGAAAGAAGTTGAAAACAAAATTAGTAACCCAAAAACAAATATTATTAATATGACGTTGGGATACCCGTTTCTTAATTACATGTAAAGGTAACGCTTCGTATTATGTATATTCATGCCATCAACTCCTCATAAGGAAGTACTGTGCTTTATTATTAAATAAATAGATTTATATATTTTCCCTGCTATCAACTACATACGACAAAGCGAATGCATTTTTATCGATCATTTGTTTGTTTACTTTAGTACACGTTTCATTGTTTTCTATTTCTAAACCCGGAGGTGTGCGTGTTTAATTTGATTGGATAGTGACGTCTCTGAGTAGTTATTTAAATCGTGACGTACGGTGTTTGCTTGAAGTGGGAATTTCAAGGTCATGTTTGCGAAGATCAGTTAACTCGTCCATGCATTGTCCATACTGAATTTTGACGGCTTGCATTTGCCCTACAATCTTCCAGTACTGTCCACCAAAGTATTAGGTAATGATAGAATCTAGACTTGCACTTCGGTCGAAAACTTCAAATGTTTCTTCGAGGAATTGATATCGATATTACTCTATTTTTTCAAGTGGTAAGGCGTAGTCAAACAGCGGTCAAGTCCATTTGTTAAGATATTCCAATTTACAAAACATGTAACCAATCAGTCGTGTATTGGTGAAAAATATTTATCAGTGTGACAGTTGAATGTACTGTCCTGTACGTACACAAAATGAAACTGACTTTTGTAAATTTGAAGGTCAGTTACGCTCGTTTTGTTCAATAAAACAGAGTAATATTTATTGAACAACTTTTTGTGATGGTTAGATTTTTGAAGCACTGTTTTACGGGCAGTTGATTTATACGTTGGTACCATTTAACTCTGATACATCACTCAGCATTTTTATTACTGTTTCTATAAAAACATTTTGCCTCGATTGACAACATTTTTGCTCGGGGTAAAGTTGTGCTTTTTCACCCTTCAGCTATATACTATTTATGAATTAATCTTAACAAACAGTTCAGTGTTGATTTAAACTTTTTTATATATAGGCATGTTTATAACAAGATTCAGTGTGTAATGTTGAGTCTTGGACGGAAATTATTCCCCACTTAAGGTTAAAGGTCCCCTTTTCAGTTCAATGTTAAATCTATGGGAATTTTGTGTAAAACGCCCAGCCTTAACGGCTTGTTGGTTTATTCCAAAAAAGTTATCTGCAAATTATTTAGACAATTGCCCATGCAAATCTACCATTATTTTATGCAAGTATCAACAAATTTAATGATTTAGCAGAAAAAATCTTGAAAATATTGTGGTAGTTGGATGTGGTCTGCTCGAATGATTTGCCGTTTTTTTTATATTGATTATCATAAATGACTCATTCATTTGTTGATAAAACTTGCAACGAATGGTAGCTTTGTATGCATAAATGAAACGGTTATCTGCAAACAAAGTTTGGTGAAGAACCAACAAGCCGTTATGGCTGGGAATTTTACATAAAATTTAAATACGTTTAACATTGAACTGAAAAAGGGACCTGTAACCTAAGTGATGAAAAGCAGAGGTATCTATGGGCAGTAAAGAAACATTCGGCGGTCGCAAATGAAAGAAAAAATCGGCGCAAATGCAAATCGCCGGATTAACCCGTTTGAAAATCTATGAATAATTCATTTTCTTTTGCTCTAAACTTTTTTTAAATTAGAATGTGGTTCGGGAATGAGGTCCTGCAAGAATGAATCAGCTTCCTTTTGTATTCCATTTTTCAAACTGTGTGATATGGAACATAATTGTCCACAATTTGAAGACGAACTCAGCTGTAGTAAGTATATTTTTACTTTTTGTGAAATACATATATGTAGTGGCATAACTTTAGTACCTGCCTGGACATGAGAAAACATCTCACCACCAATTGTTCATCATCTAATTCACTTTGTTTCATTTAAAACGTTTTAGAACATAATCACTCCTCCTCGACCAATGAAAAATCTTCATTTGGAGCTTTAATTCTCGTAAACCACACTTTGCTGTGTGATTATAGATGGCTATAGGCAATTTTGGACAATCTGACCGAAAAGGGATCAATGCCTAGGGCTATCCTTCTAACTGTTAGTTTCTATAATCACAAACTGAAGTGTAGCTTGAATAATAATGATAATACTAATAACAATTTTATTTTAATGATAATATGAATATATTTAGTTTGGAAGATCATTTTAGCAACATTTTTCACAAATGAATTACACTGATTTTTAAACAAGAGAAGTTCCTTTCAAATTTCCTTTCTTTCCTAATAATTGTTCATTCAATTTTCAATGGTGCATAATACAACGTTTACAAGTATATGGTTGTACAAGCGTTACTGCTTGGGGCAACTTGTGAAGTGACTTGTAAAGAATTTCTGTCTCATTGGTTCAATTGTTGGTACTTGATTACACAAATGATTAAATTTAATCAAGTCATAATTGATTTTGAAAATATCCTTTAAAATGTCTTGGAGGAGTGATTATGTTCTAAATTGGTCAGACAATGATTTGCCATGTTTTATGTACTATAAACCCCTCGGCTACGCCTCGGGCTTTATAGTCCATAAAACATGGCAAATCATTGTTTAACCTATACTTGTAAATCATGTTCAAATAAAAGACAATAAAGCGGAACAAGTCCTATAATTGCTTATGAGAACTTTTTACGATTCCGTTTATTCCTCGATTGCACGAAAAATCCCCATAAAAGTAGTTACTTATAATAAAATCAAAGGAGGTCAGTAAGAGTTAGTCGTATAATTCCGTCTCTTCCCTACCACGTGCATGTAACGTGTACATCTTTTGTGTTAAACAAACACATTGACAGGAAACAGACTTACAATTTTTCATCTTTTTACAAAGAAACTGTTATGATACAGAAACAAACAACAGATCAGTCACAACATGACATCATTTGACCCCGTCAGGCTGGAACTCATTTATTGAATCGACCCCAAGCAAATTTGCGAAATTTAGACTATCATCCCGTGAGCCGGAATATGAAGCTGCGCTCATTCGCCCCATGTTTCATATTCTGGCGAGCGGGATGATATTTTACGATCTACCAGCTTTCAAAATTCAGATACAAGTAACTTGTTCATCGTCTTTTATTTCTTATTCCTTAATTCTTTAAAGTACTAAATAAGCTTTTGTTTCAAATTCTCCCAAAGTTCCGCGGTAAATGGCAATTATTCTATTACTACAAGTGTTTATCGAAAGAAAATGTTTTTGTCGTGATTTCATGACCGCACAATATGTTTTGTCAATCAACGTTATTAAATTTAGAAATGTTTTAATCGAACCATGTTAGCAACTTGGAATAAAAAACGATTTTTCATGGCAGCACCTCTCCATTGTTTACACTTTTCTCCTCATTCCTTGGCACTTTTATGACACCATAATGTAAAAAAACATGGTTGTTCTGCGAAGTTATCAGCAACGTAGTTTCCGTAGTTTTTCTAACGTCTTGTTTGCATTTTTGTTCATTGGTTTATGTAATTTGAATACAAAATTGAAAAGAGAAAAAGTAATAGATGCTACATGAAACCAGATTTATTTCAATGTGTAAATAACAAAATATCGAAGTTGCTCAGACAGGCGTAGTGAAAGATGATTAATAGCAGTTTTGGCAAATACCTCCAAAACTCTCGCAGATATAAAAAGAAGTTAACGAGTGAAATTAATCAACATGACAAGATCTACCGATTCTGGAATTTTGAAGAAAATCTGACGACCTCTTTTAAGGTTATTGCCTTTCTTTCTGTATAATTCTGAAAATTTTGATTTTTTTTATTTTTAAAACTTATAATAAATAAAGGTTAAATTCATTGCAAAAATGTTAGCATATCAACATACCAACATGACATTTCTGAAGAAAAAATGAATACCTATGTAGGAGTCATTGCCCTTTATTGGTCTTTTTTCTTGATCTTATACATTTTGTCTTAAATTTCAAAAAACTATTTGAGATAGAGGTAACATTAAAGCTGAAAAATGTTCACCATATCAAGATCCACCCGGACGATATTCTTGAAGAAAATCCAAATATCAATATGGTAGTTATTGCGGTTTTTTTTTTGTTCATTTTTGTAATTTTACACCTTTTGTTACACCTTTTGTCTTATATATTAAAACTATTTGAGATATATGTTAAGCCTGTCAAGAACTAAATGTAATCGCACATGGTAAAGTTGTCCGACCTCATTCAAGGTGGCCGCCACGTCAACAGGGAACTTAGTTTAACATTGGGTCCTAAGGCAAAACAACTCAATCTCATTCCCAAAAAAATTTGAAGCAACCATTGTCACAATAGACATTAGCTGGTCCCTTTGTAAAATGTGTCCGGCATATCCGCATTACATCCAAGATGGCCATCAGCAGCGAAAACAGTTAAACATTGGAATTTAAGGAAAAACAATCAAAGATTTTCTTCTCTGAAACAAAAAAGTAAACTAGATCAAAATTGTGTCTCAATATTCCGAGGGTAGTCCCCTAGAAAATTTTCAATCAAGCATCAACTTCATCCCAGATTTCCAGCAAGGGATAAATAAATTTTCATAAACACATTCAAAGATCTTTTCCTCTGAAACCCCTAAGCTAATTAGAACCAAGCTTGTTCATAATAGTAATTACAATTGGCCCCCTTTAAAAATGTGACTAGTAAGTTTTCACCACATCAGAAATGATAAAAAAAAACAACGGCAGTGTAATACCGAAGGAACAAAGCACAAGATTACATAAATCAAAAGTCCAGCGACAAGGCAAAAAGCAAGAACACCAGAGGACGGGAGACCAAAAACACTACATGCACACCAAACACACAAACACTACATATACAACAGAAAAAAACTAAAGCGCTAACAGTGTAATCTTTCAAAAAACAGAGAAACATCAGAGCATGTCCTGCTCTGTATACTGCACTCGTCACACGGTCAGTGAAGCGTGTGTTTGGAAAGATCTGTTAGGTTACTCGTGGGTTATTGTCATTTTCAAACCCTTAGACAAAACCAATTCAGAACCATGCTACGTGTAACCTTCAAAGAGTACAAAGGTGAAATTTAAAAAAAGCTTTTGTACTCACGTTTAAAATTAGTATTCAAACATGGACAAGGACAAATCGGTACCACAAACATCACTGATAAAGACAAAAAATTTAACAAGACACCACGAAAAACTAAAGCGCTGACAGGATGAACTCCCATTAAAACTGAGAGCAACATCAGATGGTCCGGAAGGGTAAGCATCTACTGCTCTGTATACAGCACTGGGTTAGGTTACTGGTGGGTTATTGTCATTTACTAAGCCTGAGACAAATCCAACTGAGAACCATGATACATTTTATTTCTGTAACTCTCAAACAGTACCAAGGTGAAATGTAGTCCTTGTAAAAGGTTGGCTTCATACGAAAAAAGGAAAAGGTCAGCTAAGCTAAAAATTCAGTTCAACCTTGAAGAAATAAACATCAGAGGTCTATTAACATATTTGAAAATGAGGCCTTTTATTATTTAGATTATTTGGACTGTCTATTTCATCAATGGCCCAGTTGAGCGATACAGGTGCTTGAGAGCCTCTTGTTTAAATTTACAAAAAAGTATCCGTCATGCAAAATGTTTCAAGAATGTAAATTGCAATAGAAATGTAAAACAGATATATAATGTTCTCATTATTATATATATAGACACGTCGTTTGTGCTGCCAACACCTACTGAAGAGGAGACAACTACAGAAATGGACACTACGACAACGGAAATGGATACTACCACGACGACAAAAATGGAAACAACAACCACCGAGACCAATCCCACCATAAAACCTACAACTGCCGACAAGCAAACAAATTTGATATGTGATCTCCAATGTAAGTTTTTATAATGTAATAAATTTATTTATATGTAACTTAATCACTGACCCTTGCTACCATTTAACTTTTGCACTTGTTTATAATGTAATTACAGGATACGTCGGAAGTTTTATGCCCTGACCACAAGTGCCAAAGTGTGATGTGATTTAGATTATACTTGCCGGTGAGTCCGTACGATCAACGAATGTACGTCATTTCGTCCCGATGTAAAATTTTGTGTTTAGGTCCATAAATGTTTAACCGTTTCTAATGTTTTTAATGATTTTATTATCAATCCATAAACCAAGATAAAAACTAGCAGATGTTTACCGGTAAGGGGTGTCCAGGACCTGGATTTTATGCTTTAGCGACTTCTGATGTCTTATAAAATAAATTGCTGAATGAATGACAAACTACCGAAGTTACTGTAAATTTAAGTATCTGCATATGACCATTTAGAAAACTTATATCTGTTCTTTGCAGATCAAATGAAAATAATTTGAAGACCATGAACCAAATATTTGTAAAGTCAGAGGGCATTAATAAGCAAATAGATCACAAAATAGAAATAAAAAATCAGGCAAGGACATAGCAAATAAAGCAGGAGATACTCCTTAGTTCTTAGCAATTTTAAAAAAATTCTAAGAAGTCTAAATTTCCGGATAAAAATCGATTTCCAGGCCAGCAAAGAAGCACTGATTGGTTGATGAATATTACACAAATCATGAATAATTTTGTGAATTTGACCTTCATTATAAATTTGAACGAATTCTCTTGAATTTTGCGTTTGTGTCCATTTCTGAACAACTCGTAATGCTATTGAATCAATGTAATCACTTTCATTGTTCTGTTCAAGTCATCAACAATCTGTTGACTTTGGTCTATTTTTTTTTTTTATTTTAAAGATTGGTCTTTGGACATTCGCTACAAGTACACATTGTGTGACAATGGTGTTTCAAGAAATAAATCACCTTTGTGATTACTGCATAATTTTAAAGATATGTTTAACCTTGAAATTTTATATTTACTATTTCAGTAAATTTTATTTGGTATTTTCTGTCAGGTCTATTATCTAGCCAATAATTATTGAATAATCTTAGAAATTATTTTTGATGACATTTTATGCTTTATTGATTTATGCTGTCGTGTCGATAGATCTGTTGATTGGTAATCCGTATCTGGTAGTTAATTTTGTTTATAGCAATTTAATTTGGCCATAGAGCTCCATAAATTGATATTAAAATAAAGAATTAATAGATCTGCAATATGTGAAATTCGAGTTAATTCTCGTTCATTGATGATTGAACGAGGAAGACATTTGAATATCCCAAGAGATTAAAGATTTTGCCGTCTACGTAACTGAAATGCAATTGAGATTAAAAGCATTTTTGTGTTGCCTACTGTACGCAGAGCCGACACATAGCGATCCCTTACCGTCGTCCTGTTTGATCTATCGGTTTATTAATCCGCCACTCGTTCAAAACTGCAAATCGAGTTTAAAAAAAAACTGTGTAAATAGTATTGGTCTGCACCTGATACTTTAACTTCATATTTTACAGGTTTTAGAGATCGACTGAACCTTAATAACATTTGTTGATTTGCTTTTTAACCAATAAATCCTTCAAAACTGTAAGTCATTTTCCTACCAAACTTGCAGGATAAGTTGTTCACATATTGTTTTTGTGCACCTGATACTTAAATATTTAATTTTGCAGATTTTAGAGGTTCAACGAGCCTAAATATCTCATTTGTTAATTTGCTTTGTTAATCTACTTCAAACTACTTCAAAACTGTAAACCATTTTCTACCAAAATTTCAGGATATGTTGGTCATTTTGTTTAGTTGTTCGAGTAGTAACTTAATTTTTTAATTCTAAAGATTTTAAAGTTTCACCGAGCTGAAAAAGCTCGTTTTTTTAATTGATTTTTTTATCCATAATCCCTTCACAACAAAGTGTTGGCTATTACCATCAAACTTGCATTAATGTTGTTCACAGGTTTGTTGTATGCTTGGTGCTTAAAATTCTGATTGGATCACCAAGCCAAAAATACAAACTAATATGTTAATTCACCTGGTTAGTCTGTAACTGACTAACTCCTTCAAACTAGCAGTCATTAGTTTCTTTTACCAAGTAAATTGCAGAATTTGGTTTCTGTTTAAATGATACTAAATATTTTGTTTTACGGGTTTTACAGGTTCACTGAGTCGAAATAGACAAACATAAACAATGATAGCAACTCCGAATGTTGGATTTATTAGATGCATTGACAACTGAAGTATTCTGATAAATTAATTCTAATTAATTAATTAATTAATTAATTTTTTTGAAATGTAGTATCCAGTTATCGATCACATAACAGTCCGACTTTTTCTGGAAACATCTAGTTTTCTTAACGAACTTTGTAATGATTAATATGTGCCATCAATGTGTTATCATTTGTACTTCATTAGAAAGGATAATAATAACAATCAAGATAATTTTGACAAGATTTAGTACTGGAATATAAGTAGGATAAACAACCCCATCATCTCCTATCGTTGTTTACAATTGCCTTTTTTCTTATTTGTGTTTTTTTCTTTGTAGTTCACTGTCCGCTTGTGGCATGAAATTGTCATTTGCAGCCATTGTAGATGTTTCTTGTTACAGTAACGTCGGTATTTTGTTATTTGTTACCTCTCATACAAGAACTCAGAGATGGGGAAGTGGTTATCTACTGCAAAGATATCTTGATCTTGTTAGTTATCAATCGTCGTGAGTTAACATGATATGTCAGGTTCTCTTATTTGTAAATCATGTTAAAAAATTGATAACAGGAAACATCTGCAATGGCTGAAAATTATAATTACATGCTATGACAGAGAACTACACATGAAAAAAACACAAATAAGACGAAAGACAAACTTAAACAACGATAGGAACTAAGGACAGTCCCCGGGGGACAGCCGGACTTGGTACTTAATGTAACCTTTATATAATCTTACATGTTCATTTATCTGTAATAAGATTATGCATAATGGGCCTAAACTATTTACTGTTGATGATTTTGTGCAAAATGTATAAGTATATATAATTAATATTTAATTTTTTGTTAGGTTTAAATTGTATCTTATTTATTTATGTTTAGCATTATAACTATCATTATTATAATTACAGTTTTTACATTCTTTAAGTTTTTATTCTAGTAGAAAATAATGATTGTATGTATAATTTAACTACTCTAAGTTAAGTGTTTCTTATAAAATTGCAGTTCTTGCTATAGAGTCTGTACGTCTCATGGAAGTTGCATTTTTAACAAAAACATATGACTTTCAAGCAAAAAAATTTAACGTCATAATACTGCAACGTCATATTTTGTTTCAAATTTCTATTTTATCGTGATTTCTCGGTGTCACATGACGAGACTTACAGACCCTATGTGATTATTGAAAACATGTAAGCATGACCATATATTGAATTATGATTTACATATCAATATTAGAGTTATACCAGAAACCAACACATGCAACAGTTAGATATTTTTTGTGAAATGCTTATGCCTCGAGTAGCATTTAAAGTTCATAAAATACTAGCAACCTATAGTTGAATTCTTGATTGATAATTTCAGAAATTCACCTTTTTCGATAATCGTTCCAATCTAAATTCAAACAAAAATTTTGTGCTATAAAAGAAAATAATAAATGACACAAAAATTGGTTTAGTGTATTGTCATAGTGCATATTAAGAATACCCAGTAGCGATTAAGTTTTATTTAAGGGTTCTTTTTAGATGCCTAAATCATCTGCTCATATTTAGTATGCGTTTCTATAAAGTATAAAAAAGAGAGATTAGTCTGCAGGTGTTCAAACGAATTATAAAGTAGACAGTGAAAAGGGTATGGAGTAAATACACATCGGTAGCAATACATGGTAAAGCCTAGCAATACATGGTAAAGCCTAGCAATACATTGTAAAGCCTACCAATGGAACGATTTTATTGCTGCTCTTTATCTTGAAGTAGCCATGAGACCTTCAACAAGGAGCTTTGCTCACCTCATGGTAAGTTCAAAACGACCCAAAGCACCGGTCTGGGTAGAACAATGCTTTTGGTTGAACATCGCCACATGCATGTCCTTTAATGCGAGATCGTAAACAAGCATACAAATTTACAGTAACTTCGGTATTTTGTTAATTCATTCGTTGCCCGACAAAAAGACTAACCTATCATTATGATTAGAAGACAAGCACAACAAATACAAAACCAAGAAGACATTATCATTTTACAGGAAATGTCAATGAATATTTTTTTTCCTTTTTTTGTAGTGTTTTGCAAATATTCACCTTGAAAATAGCAAGCTCATAAAAACTGCCCGTAACTATAGAAAGGTTTTTGCACAAAAATAGGTCATTGTTAATATTACATTTCCACGGAAACATAATAAAGTATAAATTCATGTTAGGAGAATAGACATTAGCCATGAAGTCAAGATATTTAAGGGGTATAATCCTTTTTTAAACTCTGTTTTCAAGATCTATGAATTTGATTATTATAATTCGTATTTATTCACGACATGCAAGAACAACGTTGAGGAGAATATTTTAACCCTGTGAATATTGAAGTGATGTTTTCTTTACATAGACTTTTAAATGATGTTGCTGAATTTAAAGTCTGTTTGAAGAAAGTAAACCTGGCAGAGTGTTTGATTAAATCAAGCTTTTCAAATAAGGTGGTAGACGTAGGGTGGGGGAGATTATCCCTTTTTGTATAACTTGTTAAGATCGGTATGCATAAAAGAAGATATTTGTTTATGTTTATCATAAATAGAAATAAAATGTCCATCTTATTATAAAACTAACAATCCTATTATGAAATACTCCATAATGCATGCTTAGAAATATCCAGGTTTTCAATTGTAATTTTTATAATTAAAATACTTCAAAGTCAGATATAAGGCAAAGGGGTAATACTAAAATTTTAACGTTAAAGAATATGGAAATTTTTTATGCAGTTTTTGTTCTAATATTGTGAAGAAACGGTACGACTAATTCTCGTAAAACTGTGATATAAGTCATATGTGTGAAGGTTCTAAAAGTTCACACAAACTGAAGGATAGGTTTTCACGTAGGAAAAATATATGAGGCTATGCTTACAGCAATGTCTTGACAATGTGATTCCTTTTGTAATGAAAATCAAACATGAAATACGTGATCATAGATAGGGACGTTTCTGTGAACTATAGATAAAAAAATCTCACAGTAAAACTTTTCATTTCTTTTCTTGAAGAATGTCAGGACTTATTTGTTTAAAACTGCAAATTTTAAGAAAATTGATTTTTGGAAAATTGTTGGGTTTCCCCGGGCCCACTGCCTTATATAACAAGGAAAACAATACTTTAAGCCGTTGGTTTTTCAAGCACTAAGCCAGTTCGAAACCACCATAAAATCCGCATATTGAAATATAAATCAAATTGAATTGCAGAAATAAATGTACTAAAAAAATGGTAATGGTGCATTACATGATACCCCGCCACGTTTCACAAAATTTCAAAGTTTAAAGAGGCATAACTCTAGATCCCTGTGTACTTCTGAACCCAAAATTATACTTGACCTGTATTTTTCATACCAAATTAGAAGACAGTATGTCGTTTCACAAGTTATCAGTCGGAATCCCTAAAATTTGCAAAATTTCAAAGTTTCAAGGGGTATAACTCCAGAACCCCTTGGACCTCTGAACCAAAAAAATCGAACTTGGTCTGAGTTTTGTGGTACACAAATTACATACCAACTTTGAAGGCAATATATTATTTCATTCACAAGTTATGAGTCCAAAACCCCAAAATTCGCAAAATTTCAAAGTTTCAAGGGGCATAACTCCAGAACCCCTTGGACCTCTGAACCCAAATTCTAACTTGGCCTGTGTTTTGTTATTAACAAGGTACATACCAAGTTTGAAGACAATATATTAATTCATTCACAAGTTATCAGTCGGAAACCCTAAAATTCGCAAAATTTCGAAGTTTAAAGGGGCATAACTCCAGAACCCCTTGGACCTCAGAACCGAATTTCGAGCCTGTGTTTTGTGGTTAAGAAGTTACATACCAAGATTGAAGACAAAATATTGTTTCATTCACAAGTTATCAGTCGGAAACCCTAAAATTTGAAAAATCTCAAAGTTAAAAGGGGCATAACTCCAAAACCCCTTGGATCTCTGAACCCCAAATCGAACTTGGCCTGAGTTTTGTGGTAAACAAGTCACATACCAAGTTTGAAGATCTTATGTAATTTGGTTCACAAGTTATCACTCGGAAACCTTCGGGTGACGGACGGACGGACACACGGACACACGGACGGACGGACACACGACTGAGGGTATCACATAATACCTCGCCACTTCGTGTGGCGGGGTATAAAAATCAATACCAAAGAAATGGATCGATGTGTTAAAATCAGAGAGTTCAATCAAAAGTTCAGTTAATATATTAAAAGATAAATTAATATGGAAAAACAATTACATTGAGACTTCAAAAGTATCAAATAAATTGTTTTATAATACACTTATTGAAGAAAGGGGGAAAATCTATTGGTATAAACAAATGAATCAGATTATAAGAAATGAGAGAGATACCAAATGTAAAACAATTATATATTTTCATTTTTTGTTTTTAGATGAAAAAAATTAAAAATATTTAGATGGAAATTACTACAATTTATTGTTTTGACACAAAAACAGAAAAACTTTTATTTTAATGGAAGATAAAAGATAGTTTTGTCTGCAACTTTTGTAAAATATAGGAAGATTTCGAACATTATTTTATCACCTGTAAATATTTAGGAAATTGTTGATCGAAAATTTATGAAGTTATGTCTAAAGTCAAATTGAAATTTCGAATAACACTTAAACATTTAGTTTCTGGATATAAAATGACAGATGACAAATATTTTGATTTAATTATTTTCTGGCAATTATTGGTTTCTCTATTTACAAAGCTTAAAACCAAACAATGTTAATGTGTATCAAATTTTTGTAAATGAATATAGTATAAGACATAGGATGATGTTTATTCGCTGAACTTGGTTACTCTTTATTCAGGGGCCGACTCCGACCTGCCGTTGGGTGTGGGGTTTATCACCGTTCATTGAAGATCTTATGGTGGCTTTGTGTTGTTATTACTCCCCTTTGGGTCGTTGTCATTCCCCGTCTCTTCTTTTTTCTGTTAGAGTTAAAAAGGCAAAAGTTACTTGCTTAAAGCAATTCAGGATAATATTTAATATATTGTTGGTTTTGCTTAATTATGTATATTATTAATTATCTCAATTAATGTGATAAAATTGTAGTTAAATTCTATTAGTCTACATACGTTTACTATATTTAAACACTGATTCCTGCACTGGGTAATCAGTGACTACTTCACAGGGTTCATCAAGAGATGCTTGGGTTCTTGATGTAAAATGTAACAAGACTATTTGTAAAAATAAAAATATTATCTTGGTGTTAAAAAAATTCGCATAAGGGAAAGATGTTTACCTGGATAACATTTTTAGTTTCAAAGTCTTTACTTCCAGTAAGTTTTTTGTAAGGGCTTTGTTTGCAACAACGTCATTTCAAATTAATCCGAGAAAACCAAATCGATATTAAACGAAGAGTGGTAGTATTTGTAAACACTACTTTTTCCAATGTCCGCAATTTCCTCATATGAAAACATGTGTATATTATCTTCGCAAAGTCCTTTTTTACCTCGAGGCATTTGAAATAGCACTTATCATAATCGATAAACGATGTTATTTTTTTCTCCTTTATTTTTGTTTATTTCAGCGTCATCACAACAAACAACAGCAAGTGTGGTGACTGACTTGTCACTGGTGACCCTTGTTTTCTGGTTATACTATACCTGATTGTGTGATAAGGCTCTACTGTTCAAAACTGTGTGTTACCATCTGACTTTCAATAGATTCCATGCTTGGATTTGGAGAAGGAGTTGAAAAATTACTATGTTCATTTATGGCTAACTAGCCCTCATTTCCGATCCAGAGAGTGCCTCTGACATCTTCAATTTTCGAAATATAGCTTTTTATATACTTGTAAGACTAAATCTAATTATTTGCTAGAGTGTTTTGTGTTTGTCTTTCATTTTGAATTCTAAATCTATGTAGCTTTTTTCTTGTTTTATATTATATATTATGTTTTAAGCGTTTTATATATTCGTCTTCGGGATAAGAAGGTAACGTACCCAAAGAAGTACAAAAATGTATGTGTTATAGAAGTTCAATGATCAATGTTTGAAATTTTAGAATGAAAAGGGTTCATTTATTACCATAAGATTAGCCATAAATGCCTCTCATTAATTCTCGTCAAAAAGCGTAGTTGCTTTTTCTGCCACAAAAGATATGCATTTGCTGATTTTTACAGCATCATTTGTCATAGCTATAAAACTGTAACAACGGCAGTAGAAAACCGAAGGAACAAGGCAAGCGAAGAAAAACAAAAATCAAAATCCAAAGACATGGCAAAAACGGCAAAAGAGAAAAACAAAGACAGAACAAGGACGTGAGACAGCTACAATGCACGGAAATAAAAAGGCGACATTAAAAACTAAGGCACTCATAACTGTTATGATTAATCTGTATATGCATATGGAACATATGGAACATAGAAATACATATTTGCCCTATTTAAACTTTTGATTCTGGGTATCAAAACGTTTCCAAAGCTTTGGGGGATATTCATAGACACGCACTTGAAGTCTGTTGTGTGTATTGCGGTTTCTTGCATGTTAACTCATTGCCGCAAATATTCATCTACGTGGTGTCGTGATCATTTTAAACGCAGTCGTTTTAGGCAAAATATGTTGGCATCTTGAAGTCATTAATCTAGCTCAAAATGAGAAAAAGATCAATGAGAGACTACGGGAAACTGAAAAAGATCATGTCCTTTGGGAGTTCCGATAATGTTTTGCATCAGTAATTATCGCAAAGACTAACTATAGCTAATAATATATTCACAATATTGCAAAGTTAAAATGTACTGAATACTTGCACCAACGTATTGTTAAAATATAAATCGATAATGATCAATAAAAAAATACAGAACTAAATGCACATGAGACAAAGGTTCTAAAAATGCACAATAAAACATAGCTTTTATTGTTGTTCTTCATCTTGAAATCATCATGAGACCTACAACAAAGGGCTATGTACCTTATGGCAAGTTGAAGACGGTCCTAGAACCGGTCTGAGCGGAATTCATTGCTCAATGTCGAGCGGGGTCGTCTCATTAGTCCGATGCTCATTAATCCCTCACTCATTAGACCGACACTTATTGGTCTGACACTCATTTGTCCGACACTTATTAGTCCGACAGTTTTTTGTCCGATACTTGTTAATTGCAAAGCTCTGTCCTTAGCTGATTTTGGCTTTACATTTACCATATTGGTTATTTGTTCTCTATCAGTTTTTAATAATGGTTTGAGTTTATGGTCTTCCAAATATATAGATTTTATTTGCACTGAAGAGACATAAGTTGTCGAAATGCGCATATGCAGAAAGTAAATTCACAGTAACTTCGGTATTTAGTTATTCAAAACTTTTTTTGCTTTCCTTGTCGTAAGAAATACTGGAACGGTTTCCAACAGTCCGACCGGTAGTTCTTTTGCTGATGCGAAAGATCTCATAGGACACTTGCTCTTTTTGTATTTTGAGTGTCTAAGTTTAATAATTATGTCACACATATATTTCAGCCACATATAATTCGGACAGATTAAATTAATGAAATTTTACTAGGATTGCTTTTTATTACAAATAAAATGTTGCTTTACACGTAGTTTTTATACAACTCATTCATTCGAGTGATTCAAAATTTTTGCACTGTAGAGCTCACTGACATTTTTTCTCTTTTGAATATGCAAGCACAAAGCTATCTTTGCAGATAAAGACGGTACCAATTATTTAAAGACGTTAAGTTCCACTGCACTGTCACTGATTATTGTTGTTTTCTTGTAATACCATACCTGATTTTGTGATAAGGCACCACTGTTCAAAAACTGTGTGTTACCATATAACTAAATACCGAAGTTACTGTGAATTTCTGACTTTCAATACATCCCATGCTTGGAATTTGATATTTACAAATATATTTGCAGTGGAGGAGTTGAAAAATTACTACGTTCTTTTGTTGCCGATAAACCCTCATTTCCGATCCAGAGATTGTCTCTGACATTTTCAATATTCGAAATATAGCTTTTTATAAATCTAATTATGGATTAATATATCATTTGTTTTTTTGTTTCATTTTTAATTCTAAATTTATGTAGCTTTTTTCTTGATTTTTTTTTATTATGTTTTAGTGTTTATTGTATTCGTCTTCAAGATAAGAAGGCAACGTACCCAAAGAGGTACAAAATTGTACGTGTTATAAAAATTTTCAGAACTGATCAATATTTGAAATTTTAGAATGAAAAGGATTCATTTTTTACCATAAAGAGTAGCCATAAAAACATCTCATTTATTTTCGTCAAATAACGTTGTTGTTTTTTCTGCCACAAAAGATATGTACTTGCTGATTTTTACAGCATCATTCGTCATAGCTATAGAACTGTAACTGTTATGATTAATCTGTATAGGCATATGGAACATAGAAATACATATTTGCCCTATTTAAACTTTTGATTCTGGATAACAAAACGTTTCCAAAGCTTTGGGGGATAATTATTGACACGCACTTGAAGTCTGTTGTGTGTATTACGGTTTCTTGCATATTAACTCATTGTCGCAAATATTAATCTACGTGGTTTCATGATCATTTCAAACGCAGTTGTTTTGGTCAAAACATGTTGGCATCTTGAAGCCATTAATCTAGCTCGAAATGACAGACTACGGGAAACTGAAAAAGATCATTTCCTTTGGGATTTCCGATAATGTTTAACATCAGTAATTATCGGAAAGACTAACTATACCTAATAATATATTCACAATATTGAAAAGTTGAAAATGTACTGAATACTTGCACCAACGTATGGTTAAAATATAAATCGATAATTACCAATAAAAAAATACAGAACTAAATGCACATGAGACAGAGGTTCTAAAAATGCACAATAAAACATAGCTTTTATTGTTGTTCTTCATCATGAAATCATCATGAGACCTACAACAAAGGGCTATGCTCATACCTTATAGCAAGTTGAAGACGGTCCTAGAATCGGTCTGGGCGGAATTCATTGCTCAATGTCGAGCGGGGTCATCTCGTTAGTCCGATGCTCATTAATCCGACACTCATTAGTCCGACACTTATTGGTCCGACACTCATTTGTCCGAAACTTATTAGTCCGACAGTTTTTTGTCCGACACTTGTTAATTCACTTCAAAACTTTTTTTCCTTTCCTTGTCGTAAGAAATACTGGAACGGTTTCCAACAGTCCGACCGGTAGTTCTTTTGCTGATGCGAAAGATCTCATAGGACACTTGTTCTTTTTGTAGTTTGAGTGTCTGTAAGTTTTATAATTATGTCACACATATATTTCAGCCACATATAATTCGGACGGATTAAATTAATGAAATTTTACTAGGATTGCTTTATATTACAAATAAAATGTTGCTTTACACGTAGTTTTTATGCAACTCATTCATTCGAGTGATTCGAAATTTTTGCACTGTAGAGCTCACTGACATTTGTTCTCTTTTGAATATGCAAACACAAAGCTATCTTTGCAGATATAGACGGTACCAATTATTTAAAGACGTTAAGTTCCACTGCATTCCGGTAATATAGATAAAAAGGAGGTTTCAAAATTTTTATGGCAAAGAGAAGTCAAAAAGAGATTTTTAAAAAGTTGAAATTCACTTCCAAAATAAAAGAATTTAGAGAAGTAGCTGGAATAGCAGACAAATTATCAGATGAAATGACAATCTGTAATATTGAAAATCAGAGAGTTGTCTTAAAGCATTGATTTTAAGGATATACATGAATTCAATTTAAGATGAGAATAGAATTAGTAGAGATATACGGTGGTACATTTAGGACACACAAAATTTTATTTTTGTAATATTGTGTCGAGCGCTCGACTTATTACGTCGAGTGCTCGACTTGTTGTGTCGGGCGCTCGACATATTTTTTTTCCAATTCCGGATTCTTTGTAGATTGAAAAGATTTTTTTTAAATTTATTATTTAATAACATCTCAAATTATATTTACACAAGACACAGATAATACGCAATTTAAATCTGGCAATACAAATAGATAAATAAATATACACATATATGCACATATACGTCCGCATACATATAAATACAAACCTGTACATACAAACTGACATATAACCATATATATATATATATATATATATTCATCACATGTATATTTTTAGATATTAAACCCTATCTAAAAAGGTTTTACGGGTTATCTGTTTATAAATACAATTTCATAAATTCAATTCAAACGCATTTTTGCATCATTTTAAGTAGAATATTCAGCCACTGAACTTGCCACTTGACTGCAATTTTTTGCAGTCAAAAACACCCTTTTTAGCTCACCTCGATATGCCAGGATGAGCCTTTGCCATCACTTTGCGTCTGTCGTCCGCCATCCGTCTTCCGTCGTAAACTTTGGATTCGAACGTGTCCTCTTCTAAAACAACTGGATTAATCTAAATCAAACTCTTGGATGGACCCCTCCAAAAAAGATGACATGCAAAATAGCTGCCAGTGGGGAATAAAGTTTAACTTTGAATCATATAACATGATATCAACTCACCAACTGGAAAATGAGACCCTTAAACATTGAGGTTATTTTGACTGTATATGTCAGCTTTAGCCCAGTTCAGCGATACAGGCTCTTGAAAGCCTCTTTTTACAATTGTTGTAGGCTGCCATTAAAATTCGTTGAAAAGCACCTACAGAACAAAACTAGAATTACTTCCATGTGGGAAGGCAATAGTTAATGCACTCGCAGCAAAATATTGGTTAAGGTTCTTTGTGTCCTTCGAGTAGTACCATTTTCCAAAACACTGTTAAATGGTTTAAATGACACAAAATTCTATTTAGAGCCATGTTCGACTGCTAATATTTCAGAAAACCAACATATTTTTCCTAAGAAGAACACGTACAATACCACCTTACACGATTTTCAATAACATTTGAGCATATTTAGAAAATAGCCGATCACAGGAATTCACGGTCAAAAGGCCATACTACCTTCATACCATTAGCTTTGTATCGGATCGTTAGGTGGTAAGAGTTTCGTTGTCAAGTTGACTACCCATGGCAGTATTTATTGTGATGTCCAGGCTATCATTGTGCATTGATGGGGAGGGGAGGGGAGGTTACACAGGTTGTCTGTCCTTCCATTTCCCACATTTTTTGGACAATTTGATAAGATTGATAAATAGCTGGAACTCCCATCATTTTCTATGGAAAGAAGTGTCGGACTAATGAGTGTCGAACTAATAAGTGTCGGACCAATGAATGTCGGACAAATAAGTGTCGGACCAATGAGTGTCAGACTAACAAGTGTCGGACTAGCGATGTGCACCCATGTCGAGCAACGCCACATCCTTCTATTACTCTTGTCATGGACGCGGGATTTTCAAGTGCTATTACAATTACAACAAATAAATCAATCACAGGGCACCCATCGAGTCAGCTGATAGAAAATAATAAAATAATAAAACAATGAGGTGTGGAACTTTAAACAGAATGGCTAGAATAATATTAGGAGATTACACGTGTTGAGGACAAATAAAAATGTAGAGTTTGAAGTAATGGTTTTACAAGGAATAACATAGAGAACATAAAAACATTTTCAGTTTCCCTACATAGACGATGTCTTGATAATCCAAAATTTAATATTTTCATAAGATATACCCTAATGAACTTGAAATTAAATAGACTACTGATATAAATGATTTTGCCTCGTATTAAGATCTTTTCTTCTGCATTTCAAAAATAGAAATGCCCAGCTTGATGACAAGCCTGGTAATTTTAACTTGCCAATTGTGAACATTCCTATCCCAAAGTGAATGTGAATGTTTTGTCGCTACCCCTCCATCCAAAAAAACAAACAAACTTTTATAGTCATGTGTTCAGATGCACGTATCAGTCCACAAAACATTTCAGTCAGTTATTCAAGTTTGATTTGAATATTATTTGATATTTGTCGACAACCTGAACGTAACTCACAAACATAAACAAACACAATGGCACTGGATAGACACTTATCTATTCAATGTATTATCAAAAACTTCAATAGTTTGAATCATCAAGATATTTTGAGTCAACTTAAAAAGCACGTTGACATAATTGTCCAGTCTGCAGTTCAAATAACAGAAACTAACTGTATTATCACCGTGAAAGACAAAAATACTTAGTACATTATTAGTAGTATCTCTAAAGAACTATCGTTTCGTGACGGAACAATCTCGCATGTTGAAATAAATAAATACATAATGTAAGAATTGATTGAAAGGTTTTGACAGCAGCATTTGAGGCGTTTAGATCAACCCTACAGTCTGTTGATTCTTGATATAGATTTGACTGTAAAACTAGGACATCTCGTGATAAAACTTTAATTGAAGAATGTTAAGAACAACACACAATTCTATATGATTAATTCATATCTTACAACTTCAAAGGTGAATGTCAATGGGACAAATATAAGTATTTCTTAGATGAACATTCCAAAAATATTATAAATCAAATGAGCAATAGACCATATCCGAGTTCTGGTATTTAGATTAACCAGTTGTTGTTTGTCAGCCCTACGTCACGAACATGCCCGCCCCATGTGACCAAGAACTTACTTCAAATACGTAATATCATGACATTTAGGTTTCTATGACGTGACGTTTTATATACTGTAAAGTGTTGAGAGGTGGTCTAATTAATCTTGATACCAAAGCTCGGATACATCGGCAAACGAATACCGAAGCAAGAACGAGGAAAGGGGAGATTCTAAAATCACGGCATCATAAATACAAAATCACAGCATTCCACAGCAACACAAATTGAGACAGTATGACAAAGATAAAATAAATAAACAAAAATGATATGGTCCATTGTGGAAATTTTAACGATTTAAGCAGTGTATTAAGGGAAAGGCTGTCGGCATTTTTGAATTAAAAAAAAACTAGTACAACACCAAATTTAATGGTGAAACAGATTGAAGATAGTATTATGCAAACAGTTGAAAGTAAAAGCTCTAACAATTTGCTAGCAATAGAACACACATTCTATTAACTTTGAAAATAGAAATGAAAACTGTCTAGTCTGTGAAATGTTTCGTGAGAAAGACTGTATATTGTGATGGATGGGACGCATGGGAACGCTAAAGGTGTGAAAAATTGACTAATGTAGAAATGACCGAAATAGGAAAGAATCCTATGTAAATCTTGTGTAGACTTGTTTGATTGTTATCGTCACAATGTACTAGCCCTATCGTGACAATGTACTAGCCTTATCGTGGCAATGTACTAGTCTTGTCGTGACAATGTACTAGCCTTATCGTGACAATGTACTAGCCTTATCGTGACAATGTACTTGCCTTGTCGTGACAATGTACTAGCCTTATCGTGACAATGTACTAGCCTTATCGTGACAATGTACTAGCCTTGTCGTGACACTGTACTAGCCTTATCGTGACAATGTACTAGTCCTATCGTGACAATGTACTAGCCTTATCGTGGCAATGTACTAGAATTGTCGTGACAATGTACTAGCCTTATCATGACAATGTACTAGAAGTTAAAATACAATCTGTCGCATATTAATCTGAATGAGTACCAACTCCTGATATTAACTAGCACAGACAAAAAGATTGATATTATGATTCTTTTAATTGATTGGAAAAAATTTGAATTTACAGTCCAACAAAAGAGACTTAAAGCTACTGAAGAAGAACTGTCTTCAAAATAACTATTACTTAATACTAATGAAATTGAACTTGATGAAACTTCCAAATAATTTGTAAGTGCTCAAACCTATATTTTGAATCTTCTGAACAAAATGAGGAAGCTTTTTCTGAGTCATCTAGAAAAAAAATACGCAGACTACTCATGTAACTAGTAAAGCATTAGACTGTCATATGGTAGATATGATGAATGTCTCCAATAATGTAGTTATTAAACATAATAGAAAAATGATGCGAATACTGGTGAATGTGCAGAACCAGCAGCTGCTTCTCCGAGTAAAAGTTTTACCAAGAAATGTAACCAAGTAGAAAGTGAGGAGAACCTTTTTAGGATAAAAAATAACTGTATGAAGTATTATCGGAAATTTTTTTTTGAAAACTGAATAGTATTGATCCAGTATTAAAAGAATGTCAAACTCGCTTCAAAGACGCTTCAATATAGGTATTACACCGACGAATGCAACTCTTCTGTTAACTAAGTAATAGCTGAAACAACTGATAACAATTCTGTATTATATCCAAGATTGATTGATGCATCCATAATAAACTGATTCTAATGCCGCTGATGTGAAGTAACTCATAAAACACATGTACAGCATAACGAAATTTACTGTTTATTATCCATCTACGGTATTTTAATATTCCAACAACAAAATACCACAGTAAGTGTAAAAATTAGTTTCTACATATGCAAATGTTTTGATTTGATCTCCACTGAGGCGACAAAAGTTGTTCAAATGCGCATATGCAGAAATTAGATCAACAGTTACTTCGGTAATTTGATGTTATTATTATAATATTAAGTATTACGGCAAAGCTGTTCATATGTTACAACAAAAAAGATCCAGATTCAGTAAAGGATAACCTGCGACCTTTCAGATATGCAAAAAGGAAACAAAGGTATCACTCACGTCATTCTGAGCAGTATTTTCTTATCATCCGTCAGATCTATGTTTATAGACCAAGTAATCTCTATATTGTTGTCTTTTAATGAAGGAATAACATTATAAAATAACCACAAATGATAAGTTATTTGAAAACTTACTTCTTGATGTCAACAATCGAAGAGTTCCAATGAAATTGCAAAGTCGAAATATAGTGCAAGAAGTGGATTCAAAATCCAGGGCTTTGCTGTACACCATCAACGATATATTTCGCTAAGAATTGCAATGGTGTCCTTTTGAGATGATTGTACTTATACATATACGAAATTAGTATATAGATAGTATAAAGATGGAGACCTGAGTAGTAGTGTACTAAATGGTGACATAGTGTACTACTAGTAGTATATATGTTTCTATATATTCACTTGAGGGAATGTAATTGAGTGCATGTATATGGATATCGGAATTTTGAATCCATTATTTTAACTTAATAAGTACACATAAATCACGCAATCATATGATGAGTGTTTCTCCGAGTAGTGGAGGGATATAAATAAGAAAAAAGGACAATATAAGATGATCCAATAAGACAATTGTTTTATCGCAACCCGAATGTTAAAGTCTGGTAGTGCTTTACCTTGTCCTGTTAATAGGTGTTAACATGTGTAATAAAGGGCACGATAATTCAAAATGGTGCCAGATACATTCAGATTGTTTTCATGTTTCATGCTTTGATAGGTATTTTTCATTAAAAAAATGTATAAAATTTGGACAAATCTTTAAAATTTTTCGCTTAAAACTCAAATAATGGGGCCATTGCGCTAAGTCTAACATTCATTTTAGACGAAAAATTCAGAATGGTATTTATACCTTAAAATTCGTTGAAACGAAAATTTAAAAAAAGAGAGGTATTTTCAAAAAATACTTTACAAAGATATCACTATGAAAATTTTTATTTTGCGAAATAATTACATAATAACGTCCGTGACCCCCATTTTTCTTTTTGTTTTTAGAAAGTTCAATATAGGAGCTAATTAATCAAAATTCTCATGGATGTTACTTGAACAATTTTAAAAAAATAATAATTTTCCTGAACATTTCAACTGAAAACTTCCTATTTTCGGTGACAGATTGTGAGCTTATATGGTCCGTGACCCTCAAGTTTTATTTTATTTCTTGGAGTTTCAATTTTTGAAGTTTAATTCTGTATACTATTGAAAAATTCTGATGGATTTTGCTTAGACCCCTGAACCACCTTAATTTTTTTGTATTTATATAAACAGTATTGACAGGAGTGGTGAAATGACTCTAGTGTACAATTGCCGCGATAAAAGCACCAGTATTTCATAGTGCATATATATAAAGTAAAACTTTAAATTTGGATTCAGTTCAAGATAAAGATGTTTACCTGCAACATATTTCAATAAGTTTACAAATACAAGAGGAACTTAAAAAACACAAGTCAGAGAAACTCAATCCAAAGTTCGAAAAATGGATAAGCATAAGTTGCAACAGGCACTTCGTAAGACGAGGATTGTTGCTAGTCCATCTCATCAATGTTCAACAGATGGAAAGAACAACTGCCATCAAGACATCCATTGATGCTCCTAAAGACTGTCAACAACACAACAATATTATGAAGACATCAGCTATGACGATGATATCTTTGATCTCCTGCATGAACTTGACCATACAGAAGGTACAGCATTTGACATTGATGACGTACTAAGTGATACCGATAGTGTAGAAAAAGACGCAGCAGACATATCCGGGATCAGTAACAAGACAGTGATTAGCTCAGACGGGGTATCGGAAGTCAGCAACCACACAGAAATGAACACAGATGAACTATATGAAGTCAGAAACTGCACAGAAATGAACACTGATGAACTACCAGAGGTCAGCAATTATACAGAAATGAACACAGATGAATTATAGGAAGTCAGGAACTATACAGAAATGAACACAGATGAACTACCAGAAGTCAGCAAAGTTACAGAAATAAACATAGATGAACTACCGGAAGTCAGCAAATATACAGAAATGAACACAGATGAACTACCGGAAGTCAGGAACTATACAGAAATGAACGCAGATGAACTACCGGAAGTCAGCAAATATACAGAAATGAACACAGGTGATGGAATATCAGATGTCAGCAGCCAGAAAGAAAGTGCTGAAATTCTTAATCAATCTGTAGAATGTGAAACAACAGACAGTGACTCTTGAGACAACAGTGTAATTATATTGAATGATAACGATGAAGGTAACCATTAAGATGGAGACAGAGTAATCACAGACAGTATGTAAGTGTAAATTACAGACATTGAATATGTCATACATGAAGACTACTTACTACGTAGATGGGGAAGAGACCGGTGAACAGTATAATGTTGAGAGAGACAATTACGAGTACCTGAAGTGACTCTACTTTTCTGGTTGGGAGTGTTGCGAAGAGCGAAGATTCATGTCATGCATTTTGCTCATGTTGACGCCTTTGATTGTTATATAAATGAAGTCCATTTATTGTGTCTCCTGTGTTTATTTGAAGTGAAATTTGCTTATTTCAAAATGTGTTTGGATTTGATCTGCACTGAAGAGACAAAAATTGTCGAAATGGGCATATGCAGAAACTAATTTCACTGTGAGTTCGGTATTTTGTTCTCTAAAGAGATGACCTTTGTTTAAAAGTCAACTCCTGTTATTGTTATGTTGACTACTTTAATTGTAAATGTTCTTTGAATTTCTTGATTATGCACGTGCAATGAACTTTAACATTCACCATAGACAAAATTGTACTTAATATCTATGTATGCACTTTTGAAATGTCGTATTAAATGTTGAAAGTATATTGAGTATTCTTTTGAGGCCAATGTTAGTGTCAACTATTATCTAAATATATGATAAAAGGGATATTTTTTATTTCACCATTACTAATTTCCCTGGACGACGACATTCCTCTAGCTCCATCATACGGAGTGTACATTTCTGAACTACTGTAGTACGATTTGCACGCGTTTTTTCTCCTCTTGACGATTTTAATGAACATAACATTACTATCACAGCCAAACTTTTACAACAGGGTAACGGATTTCATAAGTTGTTCAATACAATTAAGAAGTTGTATAACAGATATGAATATTATTATCTAAATATGGGGTTAAAGGCATTTCTAATCCTCGTTTTTACGGAAATGATTTTAAAAAATGCAAGAAACTGATTAAAAGTAAAAAAAAGCTGGGACTTAACTTACTTTTATTCTTTACATAATAGTGATGTTTCACAAAATGACGAAACTCGACGTAGCCCGACGAAAGGAACCTTTCACGACAAACAATAACTCAATTGACACGAAGGGGATTCAGTATTATCTATAGATTATTTGTAACACTGTGATTAAATTAATATGTTTTGACAAGCATATGTTATCATCATTCCCGCCTTACACATGTAATGTTAGACATTATTCACTAGGTAATTAAATCTCGCAGAGTCTTTTACCGTACGAGTGCACCCTCGCACTGGTAGCTTGCCAAGCACGTGAAATAACCAAACATTGTCAGTAAATAAATATTTTCAATTGAAGATAATCATTAAAAAATGAAGATGGAAATGAATTAATCGTAGCCAATTCTATCTCGACTTAAAACTATTGAGGATAAAACTTGCTTCAATCACGAACCATATGAATACTTTCACGGCGCACGGTATATTAATTTTTTAGCAGCATGGCTACTTCTATAATAAGATTTTTTTTTCTATATGCACTATGAAGAACCATGAACAAATACTTTAGTCCATGGGCTTGAATAACCCCCGTGCACCAGCTCCCCATTTATGAACCCCACCCATATTTTTCAGTCCTTCTATATCCCCTCTTCAAAATTTTGGAAAATTTCGTTTTCAATCAAAGTTTTTCTAGCAATTGCTTCAAATTGTTGATTGGTACCTCTCAGTTAAAAAAAATGGTATAAAATGATAGCCTGTACCTCTCAGTTATAAAAAACAATAGTATAAAATGATAGCCTATGGTATTAGCTTTACAAATATACCACATAAGTACCCTTTATATACCAAATACGTTATAAAAATTGAAGTACCTTACCCCTACCCCTTCGAAATGTTGAAGTGAATTTAAAAATTTTTCTCGAAATTGTGTAAGTTCAATAGTCCTTAGAAACCAGCATGTTTTTCATTTCATAATTCTTGGAATTGTTTTAATGTACATTCTTAAAAATTAAGCATGTTAAAAAAATGCTTATATGTGTTAAACTATCACTTTTAAATAGAGGAATAAAACACTTTTGAATACTTTCGTTTTCGACAAAGTTTTGTCCCTTTTTTGTCTCATCTTATCTATGAGTGGTTCAAATTCATGAAAAGTTGGTATAAAATGGAATACAATACATAATGTTTTCTTTACAACTGGTACAAATTATCACAATTTTGAAGTATTATAATCTTCCTACATCGATAAAACTTACCCCTACCCCTAAACATTTACTCTAAAATTGTCAATTTTTTTGTTCGCATAAAAATTACCACACGCAAAGTGTGTATTGATATGACAAGGTTGCATGAAATATATTGTGATTTCGTATTTTAACCTTCCCAAGTCAGGAATATGTTGGTCATTGGCTTGTCCTTGTCTTCTTATAAAATTTTAGTTTCTTTGTATTTGGGTTATTGGATGTGGTTTGTTTCCATTGATTTATTCACTTTTTTTTTACCTTTTTGGGCCATTTAGGGCTTGCTATATGGTGCGAGGTTCCTCACTGTGTTGAAGCTTAGATGCTTTGTTTTGGGTCGTTTTAACCGGCATATGGGATGTTGTCTCCTTGACATTAACACCTTTCGTTTTCATATTTAACAGCCATTTCCTGACTTAAACTCGATATCTTGCCCAAAATTGATGAAAAATGGGTTTTTTCTACATTTCAGATTTTTCAAAGTACACTGTTAAATCGTTATACATGCAAAATCTGGAGGATATATCTGCAGATATGCCAATTAATTGTTCTTAGGGATATATCAGTTGTCTTAAAAATTGCTTAGAAAAACAAGGATTGTTAAATGTGACTCTGAATATCAAAAATATTTCCCCTACCCCAACAAATTTTCCCAAAATGTCAATTTTTTCTATGTTCGCATACAAATAACCAGAACACGCAAAATGTGTGTTGTATGTGACATACTTCATGATTTGGTATTTTAAGCGACATTTGTCGACTTAAACTCAATATTTTGCCCCAAATTAAAGATTTATCATCTGATTGATCTAAGCGATACATTAGTTGTCTTAAAACATTGTTTAGAAAAACAAAGATTGTTTAATCTGACTCTGAATACCGAAAATATTACCCCTACCCCAGCAAATTTTCCCTAAAATTGTAAATTTTTTGTCTATATTCGAATAGAATTAAGTCAAACACGCAAAATGTGTGCTGAATATGACAATATTGCATGAATTGCATCACGATTTGGTATTTTAACAGCCATTTGTTGACTTGAACTCAATATTGTGCCCGAAATTGAGAAAAAATCGGAATTTTCAACATTTCAAATTTTGCCAGGTTACTGTTAACCTGTTATATAAGGCAAATTTGGAGTTTATATCTGTAGATATGTCAATTAATTGTTCTAAGGGATACATTAGCTGCCTGAAAACAGTGTTTAGACAATCGAGGAGTATTTACTAGGACTCTGAACACCGAAAATCTTACCCCTTCCAAACAAATTTTCCCTAAAATTATCAATTGTATGTCTTTGTTCGCATAAAAATAACCAGAACACGCATAATGTGTGTTATATATGACAAGGTTGCATGAATAACATCATAATTTTGTATTTTGACAGCCATTTGTTGACTTAAACTCAATATTTGGCCCCAAATTGATGAAAAATGGGAATTTTCTGTATTTCAAATTTGTTCAACGTTCACTGTTAAATTGTAATATATGTCAAATCTGGGTGATATATCTGCAGATATGCCATTTAATTGTTCTTTGCGATACATGAGTTGTCTGAAAAGTTGCTTAGAGAAACAAGTAGTGTTTAATGTGACTTTAAATACCGAAAATCTTACCCCAACCCCATCAAATTCACCCTAAAATAGTCATTTTTTTGTCTATATTCGCCAATTTTAACCAAAACACACAAAGTCTGCATTGCATATAGAACATTATATCACAACTGATAAATT
The DNA here is from genome assembly GCA_002080025.1 of Modiolus philippinarum. Taxonomy (NCBI): domain Eukaryota; kingdom Metazoa; phylum Mollusca; class Bivalvia; order Mytilida; family Modiolidae; genus Modiolus; species Modiolus philippinarum. The sequence continues at coordinate 89,594 of MJUU01054565.1, read as the reverse complement.
AGACATAAAAAAGATCAAATAATGATATTAATGTATCTGAAAGGAATTGACATCTTGAAAATCGCAATTTTTTGCAGGAGGAGGGGTACATTTTTTGCATCCCCAGATCATAAAACTGGCGTAAAGTGGAAAAATTGTGTTCATTGTCCAGTATTAAATTAGCTTCAATTTGGTACCAAATTTCAGTACATATAACTTATCTACATAAAAATTACGAAGCTAAAAGATGAAATTAAGATTAAAACTAAAATACCAGACATTTGTGTGGTGTACTATAAAAGCGGCCCTATACTGTCTATGTGTGTAGGTTATATTCGTGTTAACATGTTTTATTTTGAAGACGGGATGAAAAAATCGGTCTGGATCATAAGTGGGGTGTGTGTGCACGGAAAGTGATTTCAGCCAAGGTCCTACTTCCCCATTCTTTACTGTACATACCAGTTCGTTATTCACTAAAATCTCTAGATAAAAAGAAATGCCGTGCAAAGGAAAAGGGCAGGGATAAACAAGAAAAGTAATTATTTTTATAATATAATATCTTTTTAAAGCTAAAAAATGTATGTAAAAATAAAAAGAAATTAAAATAATCATGAAAAACAAAACACACAAACACACATACACACAGAATTATAAACCGACTTAATGAGAATCAGATAACAAAGAAAACAGGAATGCACGAAGCGCAGATTAGCCTTGAGCGGATTTTGGCCAGCGCGTTTTTTTTTTTTGGGGGGGGGGGGCGAAGTGCATGAATTGTTTTCGCATTTGTTTTGTTTTTCTTTCTGGTTTTGTGACGTGAATATAAGGGTTTTACAAAGGGGTTTTACCAATAATATGCTAATTGATAAAATCTTTAAAACTAAAAAAGCGGCATCCCTTATATTTCCGCCGACTTTTCAGCCTGCAAAGAAAGTATTAGATTAAGGACATTTCCTTTAATTGGTAAAATGGAAAAAAAAGACTTCGAACTCAAAGATACATGATTGCAATTTTGTTTCGTGCCCTAATTTTTTTGGTGGGGATCTTTTACAACCTTGCATGTCTCAAGCAATCAAATTAAAATTTGCACTTATAAGTTTTCGAAGTTCCGCATTTTCCATACAGGTGTCAAATTTTTAATCCAAGCTCTCATAATTAAAAAAAAATTACAACAAAACAAACAAAAAGACAAAAAAAATACTGTTTTCAGTATACAATCCCTTAAAGTAAACCCAATGTTTGCAAAATCATGTGTATTTAAAAAAATATATATAACTGAGTGAGAGGTGTGAATGTTAGAATGAAAGACGGATCAACCTAAAATCAATTCGCCATTCCAGATGGAAAACGTTTGTTGATTCTCGAACGAGTTAATCATATGCCATACTTTACCACATGAGACCTACCACCCCCACCCATACGACCCCACCCTTCACACACACAAAAGATGTATGAAAGGTCAGCGGACAGGTTGCATACAATAAGATCCATATAATACCATAAATTCTTGTCATATCTTTGTACAATTATACAGTTTTATCGATAAATTGAAACAGATTGACCACCAATATGAAAAAGAAAGGAAATGGGGTAAATGTCAAAGAGACAACATCCCATCTCCAGGTTAAACCTACCCAAAACAAAGCATCTAGGGGTCACCGTACGGTCTTCAACACAGTGAGGAACAGTGAGGAACCTCACACCATATAGCAAGCCCTAAATGGCCCCAAGAAAGTAAAAAAGTGAATAAATCAATGGAAACAAACCACATCCAATAAACCGAATATCACGAAATAAAATTCAAAAGAAGACAAGGACAAGCCAATGACCAACATATTCCTTGGGAAAGGCGCAAAAATTGTGGTGGGTGTAACTCGTTTTGTTGGATCCAAACACTCCCCTATGTGTTGTGAATGGCTAAAAAATTAATACACAAAAAATACTTGCAGTGAAAATCAAACTAGAAAAAAATCCAACTTATCAGGACAAGTACCTTAACACCATAAAACATGAGGACAATACATATAGGTACTTCCTGCAAAATGCTCGCGGTTACTGACAGCTAGCTAATAGTAGGGTGCCCAAGGTCCAAAAAGACGCTTAGTTTTCGAGTTTGGGTTAACGGAATCACACATGGCTAATTTTTGTTTTAAATGATAGAACAAATATTAAATTTCAAATTTTTAGCTGTCCTAGAAAGTTCCTATGGTCACGATTTCTCTAATTTCTCCTTTTTGAAGGGTACCCTAAACAGTGCTTGGGATATGGTATCTTTAAAGTTATAGAAAATAGTAGTACTCTCTTTTATTCTAATAAAAAGTTATTCATGATAAAGCCAAGACCTAAAATATTTATTAGAATTATAGAATGAAAGTTATCTTTGATTGGTTTTTGTAATTTATCGGTCTTAATGTCGGGGTAAATTTGAGTCTAAATTAACCATATTTTCATCTAATGCGAAATAACTATGCTTTATTTCTGAAAAATTCCAACTTTAACGAAAGTAAATATACCAAGTGTATATATGGATGTAATGTCCATCGTTAAAGAGAAATCAACAATTAAAAAGCCAAAATTTGCGCAAAACTTTCAGATTTTAGTCGATGTGAAGACCATGCCGATTGGTCGTGTTCTTTCAAGTGTACAACGAAAAATAACTCTAATCATTTCTTGTCAGAACTACTTGACAAGCCCAAGTCTAGTTAAATAGCGGGGAACTAATGACAATTTTACGTTACTTGTGTTTTGATTTTCCAAACACATGTGTTTGTTTTCACGTTTAAAATCACTTTTCCACATCATTCCAGATAATATAATAGGGTTTTGTTTCAGTAGGAACGGTTTTACTAAGATTAATATCAATGTGTGTTTTTGGGGGAAAATTGACTTATTTATACCAATAACAAAAGTGCGATTTATATCGCCTAAACTAAGTTTATTTTTAGTGGTTCGTTTGAAAATTAAATTCAAGCTCTCTTTTAAAGAATAACCCTATACAAGTCAGAAATGCGCAGTTCTTTATATCCGAAAGAACCCCTCATATCACGGAAGTGCAAATATTCAAAATGACAGGTCTTTAAAACAAAATGCAACCTTTGAAACTTCTTGAATAAAGGCAACAGACAAATCATTATAAAAACTAAAACTAAAGAACTACCCCAATAAAATTTACGAATATTCGAATTTGGTTGCAGTTTTTTCTGTGAAATGAGGCTCACTTTAAAATACATCAAAATTTTCAAAGTTTTAGGAGGTGACCTTTGACCCCATCTAAAATAAAATGTGACCAAATTCAATCTCTACAACATCGTCAGTTCGATGCGCCATGGTATCCTCTTTCCAAACATGTATAATACAGGTGTGTGTTATTCCGTTAACCCAAAATCGGAAAAATCATCTCTTGGGCACCCTACTATAAGGACATAATTTCCGTTGACTATGATATCAAGCCTTCTTACATATGAAACTTCGACTGAAATACTTCTGAATAGATTTCGTATAACAACATGATCAATTATGAAAGAAAAACATGATCTTGTCCAATGCCACATACTGCCAAGATGAAAAACTGTTTTAATTTGTTAACGGTATAAGAATTTAGGAGCTGATCAATATCTTTGCCAACAAAAACCAGAAGTAAAGATTTAACAACAATGCTGTATTTATATTCTTTATGAATAAGTTTGTTCATCAGATTAATACGTTTGGAAGAACAATTTTTGAATTTATGCGCTTTATAAATGATATTTCCATATAAGTTTGAATGTAAAATGTCCTGTTGTATAAGAACCCTGCATGTAGAACCAAATTTCCTTAATAAGTCAATGTATCTGTAATAAAATTTAAGAGAATGTTTTTATCAATTTATGATATCTAAACCCTTGATGCAGAAGTTTTTCAGTTAGCAAAGATTTCGGTCGTTGAAGTCAGAAACATCACTACATACTCGTGCATAATGAAATGTAGACCCCGTAAGAAGGGGCTAGAGGAACATCGCTGTCGAGATGGCGAAAATTGACTATAGGCAAAGAGAAATCATCCATTTTAGGTCTAGAAAAAATGCATTTACTTAATTATCAATTTAAATATTATAAACAGTCTATGGTAGAGAGGAAGTCTCAACATGAACTGATCGTATATGTTTATTAAACTGACAAAATTCGCATTGTTCGAAATGTATTTGAAAATATTTTATAAATCTGATTACAATGAAAGAGAATTTCATACTTATGAAGAGACCCCGTGTATAATGCACTAGGCATATTTAATGGATATGATTAATGTTTACTGGTCATGAGGATGGATTTTTGCATATGACATCACCAAATTTTATTTCTTGAACTTTCTAGTGTGGCTTCGGATTGTTACAGTGATTTTACAGATTTAAATAAGACAAATGGAGTTATCTTTCGTTCGTCTCTTTCGTTAGTCATACGTACGCGCGAAAGCGACGAAACGAGACGTAGAAAATGTGGCGCAGATTTAAGGATGTTTGCTGGTCATGTTAATGTATTTCTGTCAGATTTCCGGACTTCTCTTGTTTTATGCATTTAAAAGCTTAATAAGTTTTTGGCCGATGACCAAATTTTTTTTCCATAATTTCATATTATACATTTTTCTGAGCATTCTGACAAAATTCTATCCAGTTGGTGTTATTTTGTCACGTTCATTACTGGATAAACATTGCTCATGTTAAACCTATGAAAAATGCAGAGGAGTTCGGTTTCCCGCCACGTTTTGAAACACATGAATCTCAAAAATTGTATAAGTAACCTATTGATTTTTTTTTGGCTTAAATAACTTCTTTGTCGAATTTCTAACAAAATTAATATTAATTGAAATCCTTGTTATTTTAAAATCGACCAGCGAACATCCTTAGGCTTTTTCAACTTTTTGGCCAAAAAAACTATTTTGTTAAACCATCTCAACATTGTAATTGGAAGTGTTTATGCTTAAAATTCACATTTCGCTTTTTAAATTTCTGTGCAACAACTGGTCCCAATACGTTTACGTAAATGTTTCGTTAAAATCTGAAATATCTCTAGTAGGATTATTGACAAGATACTCTGCTTTCATCCATTAAATTAGCTTTGAGATCTAGTGACTTGAAAATTTTACATACATACTGGCCTCTCACTGATACTGCCGATGTCTACTGAAATACATGATGATTATTGACCAAATCCTTCGGGAAGTTTTGAGTTTGAGTTTTACCAACAGACTTGGCTTCTTGAGCTAGCCGGCAGATTAGCAGGTTACTACCCCTTGACCCATCTTTCAAAATTACGTATTGTCATTTTCTCTCCTTCAAGATTGTGGTCATGCAGTTAGTAGTCTACCTGTAATGGGTTTTATTCGAATGTTTATTATACTATAGGGGCACGGGACAGATAAAAGTAAGGTTTGGGTACCCATAGACCGGTGTTAGGCATGTAATATAATTTTCAGCCATTGTAAATATTTCCTGTTGTCCCATTTATTTCATCTATGCAACAACTTTTGACCAAATACTCTTGTATCATCCTTACTTTTCAGAAATGAACCTAAATAGAAATTTAAATAGCTCATCTGCTTCGGTTCTAAACACAATTCGATATATTTGGCAACTATCTCCTAGTTGTTAAAAATATCTGTTCTCTGTAAAAGTCGATTACCTTTCTATGTTGAATGGTTGTTTAAAATAAATTGCAGCAGTTTTATTTAACAAATGAGGGGTTACGCCGCATAACAAAATTTACTGTTTTTTTTATTTATGCAGCTCGGTTATTTTTGTACTTTTATTCTTATATCTGCACAAATCACTATATTTCGCTGTTAAAAACAAATGCTTCATAAACCAGTTCTTGTCTGAATCAGTCTATATATTTCGCTGTACCTACCATTTGTTCAGCAATGTGTTCGTCAGAGTCAGAATGAAATAAGTAACTATTTGTTAAATACATCCAGAAACGCATTGCTACTAATGGTGGACTGTTAACCCCGAGGGTATTAACCATCCAGTACTCCAGTACTTGATTGGTAGCCCGGAAATCTTTTCCTGGAAACTTACAGTATCTAAATTAGACAATTTTATTTAAAACTAAGGAGTATATCCCTTATGCAAAGCTCTGTCCTTAGCTGAGTTTGGCTTTCTTTGTAGATATTTTTTATTATTCGTTCACCTTTCGATTTCTTTATTTCCGATGTTCTGATTTAACTACACTGAGACATAAGCTGTCGAAATGGCCACACGCAGAACGAAAATTTTCAATAACTACGGTATTGTGTTATTCTATTTAGTTTGGATGAATGTGCTCAAATATTTCCTGAGAAATAAACAAAATTGAATTTACCTTTAGTGTTCAATGTTAAGCTATGTTCAGTTCTGCATGGAGGTCATGTTTGTAGTCGGATTTGATAGAAATGAGCAATCTTCCATACAAAATTCAAGTAAAGCTGCTACAGTGTCAGATGATTTGTATCGGATCGGGACGAAATGAACAATTTTGTAAGCGACTTTCCATCCATTATTCCTATAAAGTGTGGTTGAATTTTCCTTTGTGTTTTTAAATGACCATTTTAATGGACATGACAACTTGTTCGATTTGCTCGAGTATGTAATAACGTTTGCGATTTTAATGAACGGAATCTTTTCATAACTGAAAAACTATTACATCAGGGTTTTCGTTATCACAAACTAGTTAAAACCTTTACTAAATTTTATCACCGATATAAAGACTTAATTCATAAATACAATGCAACCTGTAAACATCTAATCAAGGCTGGTATTTCACATCCCTTATTTTACGGTAATGTTTTACATAAGAGTAAAAAATACTTAAACTCGCCTAACAAACTTTTAAATCGTCTAATTCATAAGGGTTATAATTACGGTATTGTCGTCAAGTCATTACGGATGGCTTCTTTGGTATTAACATTGATTTTTTGATAGGGTCTTTGCATTTTAACTAAACACATTCTAAATTTCTAAAATCTGTATTGCATGGACACGGGTTATGTATTCCGGTATATGCATGAAATCATTATGCTAAACTCCTCACAGGAAGGGATCTTGGTGGAAGCTGTATACTGAGGGTACATAACTTACTTTGTCAGTTGGTAATGGGTCTGGAGCTGGCATGTCAGTTAACTGCTAGTAGTCTCTTGTGATCCGTATATTTAGTTCTTTCAGTTTCATTTTTCACAACTGACTAAGTCCTGTTGCCAACTGAATTTTACTGTTGTTACGATTGTTTTTTGATTTATCACATTAGCTGTAGGGGGAAAGTTTGGGCCCAATAAAACTAGTTTAATCCCGCCGCAGCAGGTTTGCGCCTGTCCTAAGTCAGGAAATTTATTAATCCTTTGTGTGTCTTGTCTTTTTTCTAGTTCGTTTACTTTATGTCTATAGGAGTCTAGGATGATGTTTATTACGCAGAACTTGATTACTCTTTATTCAGGGGCCGTCTCCGACCTGCCATTGGGTGTGGGGTTCTCACCGTTCATTGAAGATCGTATGGTAGCTTTGAGTTGTTATTACTCCCCTTTGGGTCGTTGTCTCTTTGACACATTCCCCGTTTCCCTTCTTTTTTCTATAACAATACTATCACAGCCCATATTTTACAACAGGGTTACAGATTTCATAAATTATTGCATACATTTAAGAAGTTTTATAATAAATAAGAACATCTGATATCTAAATATGGCGTCATTCGCAAGCAGCTTATTACTAAAGACATTTCTAATCATCGGAAATTTTGTTAAAAATGCAAGAAACTGGTATAAAAATCAGATTAGCGGTGAGCACCCATTGACCCATCTTTAGATATTACGTTTTTTTCCTATTTTCTTCCTATTCAAGATTGTGGCGATGGATTAAGTAGTCTATGTATATTGGGTTCCATTCATATGTTTTTATACTATAGTTTAGTTTATAATAATTTTATTTGCTCAGTTGATACAAAAGGGATAGGACACAAGCTAATCAAGCTTATGAAGTCTTCTCCCATACATTGCAATATAAAATAATATAATATGTAGAGCATGCAGCAACAGTAAGCATATAGAATAATGGTAGTTTAGAAGGTCGAGACTGAAAATATCACCGTATCGCGGCGAGTCCGATAGGACGAGCTGTGATACTAGTGATATTTTTGTCGAGACCTTAAAAACTACCATTATTGTTTTTATCGGCAACGTCGTAAGAGTGATGATGTAAATTTCATGACGTCATTGCCTGATATTTTCTTGTATCAGGTCAGTACGGAGATACTGACAATATCAGTCAGCAAGATCAAAAAGAAAAAATGTACATATTGCCGATAAATAGTACTAATATTAACAATCGTTGTGTATATCATCGACTCGAACATTGAAATTAATTAATATTTACAAAATTACATGATAAGAAACGTTTTGTGTTTTTAATGAACTTAAAAACTTCATCAAAATAGCAGTTCCTTTGACAAAACTACACTACCTCGTGTTAGCAATTTGAGATTTACTTCAGTCTCAAATTGTAACAAGTTAAGGTTTCTAAATAGGTCTTGACGTATACCATTACATTTATTACAAACGAAGAGGAAATGGTGTGCATCCTCAAGAAGAGCACCACAACTGCACTCGGGGCTTGGTATTATATTTACTTTTGCTAGGTCGTGATTTAGTGAAGCAGAGCATAGGAGTTGAGTAAGTATAACATTTAATTTTCTCGGTCCGTACGAAAAATATACCGGATGCTTTGAAGTATTAAGTAATGAAATATGTTAAAGCTCGTTTTTAAATTTTGATAAAGGGTCCAAGTCACGTAAAGTTAAGTCAAGTTTATTCCATTCTGTTACTGTAGATGGGATGAAAGATTCTGTCGTTAAAAATAGTCTTCAAAACGGTACTATAAGGTCTTATAGGGAATCAGGACAGAAAACGGGAGTTACTTTGTGCCCATTTGAAACTGAAGAATACACAATTTAAAAGAGAATAAGCCATTACACAAAAAATTACATTAATTTCAATTCTAATTAAATAACTTCAATCTTTAATGTTTATTTTGTTGTTAAAACACCAGTTTCTCTTGATTAGATGTTTACATAAGTTCCCATTTCGCCTTAGCTGACACAAATATGTACTAAGGCAAAATGGGAATATTTTTTTATATAAAATTTCACAGCTAAGGCGAAATGTGTTCCCATTTCGCCTTAGCTGTGAATTTCAGGTAAAAATGGTAAAAAAAGTACTAAGGCGAAATGGAAATTTACAATATGTGAATTGTAAAAACATAATTATTAATTATGGCATGTTTTGAATACTGAATAAACATCATTAAGAAAACATGTATTTTTTCTTTAACTTTTTGTGATTTTCAAAGATTTTGTTACATTTATCTTGCATAAAATCTAAAATATTTTTATTTTGAAAGTATATTTATTCCCCAAAAATGATTGAAATTAGAATTATAACTAAATTATAGTCAATTTTTTTTTAAAAAGTGTAGTTTTTTAATTGATTTTTGTTCTAAAACAAGAAAAATCTACTATCATTTAAAATTAATTGTAAATATTCTAAAAATTGATTATAAAGCATTTCATATTATTCGACGAGGAGATTACCAAACTCAGAGACGCACCATGGGATGCCCAGACCAGAGATATTGCAGCCAACTTACCAACCTTTCGCTCATCTAATTCATCGCTTTGCAGAACTCGACAGAAGACACTACCACCAAACCCAACTGCCAGAGCTTACATCAAAATAGAGGGCAAGTTTCGCCAAACTACCAGTGGAGAGCCTTTTCTACTAGCTGAAGACGGTGACTGGTCTTCGCTACTGCAGACAACATCACTCATCTCAGCAACACAGACAGAATTTACTGTGATGGGACATTTCACACAGCACCACCAATGTTTGACAGCATCTTCACAATTCAGGCCTTCGTCGGAACAGCGATGTTTCCTCTAGTTAACGCACCTCTATCCAAGAGGGACACAGCCACCTACCCTAGACTATTCACGCTACTCAAAGAGATATATCAGCGTCACAACCAGAATTTTTCACAAACTACAGTCAGCCTCGACTTTGAATGTGCATCACACAACTCAACAACAGAGACCTTCCCAGCAGCAGCAATCAAGGGTTGCCTGTTCCGCTACTGCAAGGCCATATGGAAGAAAACTCAAGAGTGTGGACTACAGAGAGACTACAAAGACATTCCCGATGTTATCCTACTAGTTCGTCGTGCAGCAGCTCTACCTCTATTACCACTCGACAAGGTTGACGACTACTGGCTACACACACTCGAGAATTCACCCAACCGATATGACTGTACCAAACTCACCGACTACGTTACAGAGACATGGATAGAAGGACGATTCCCGCTACCAACTTGGAACCACCACAAGACTGATGGACCCAGAACCACCAACCACCTAGAAGGCTGGCACAACAAACTGAAGAAGAGAGTAAAGACACCACACCCCAGTATCTACAAGCTCATCGAGATATTCCAGAAAGAGCAGGCAGCGAACGAGGTCAATATGGTACAGTATACAGCAGGCGGGAAAAGAAGATTACCAGAGAAGATGTACCGTGTATATAGAAGACCGTCTACACCGTTTGAAGAACGAACTAACCACAGGAGAGAAGAACTTTGTACAGTATGGTGACACTGCATCATATATCCTGAAGCTCGACTAGTGACAAATACAAGAAATAGAGAAATGAACTTTGTGCTTATCGTCGTATTGTGATATTGTTTTTATTTTAATTATTCATTATTAACTACTATTGTGCTAATAAATATGCTTATTAAAGAACTATTATTGTGCTTCATTAAGAACTATTATTGTGCTAATAAATGTGCTTATTTTGGCTTCATAAATGTGCTTATAAACGAAATATATGTGCTCATATTTAAGAACTATTGTGCTTGCATATTTCATTGTTTTGTATATAAATTATTTTGTATGCCTCTTTATTTGATCTTCTTTTCTGATTTGAGTGTTATTTTCTTTATATGTATAATGTTATGATTATGAATGAATAATAATGTATGCTTCTGTTGGAATTTTGTTATGTTATATATCATATAAAGTTATGTTAATAAAGCATGGAAAATGTAATTTGAGTTACTTTATGCCCATTTGAAACTGAAGAATACACAACTTTAAAGAGAACAAGCCATTACACAAAAAAATTACATTAATTTCAATTCAAATTAAACAACTGCAATCTTTAATGTTTATATTGTTGTATAAACACCAGTTTCTCTTGATTAGATGTTTACATAAGTTCCTATTTCGCCTTAGCTGACACAAATATGTACTAAGGCGAAATGGGAATATTTTTCATATAAAATTTCACAGCTAAGGCGAAATGAGAACAAGCCCCCATAAACTGGTTTAACCGTTCTGCAAGCTTTTAGTATTGGCGGTACCAAGTCTGGCTATCCCGAGTTTCTATCGTTGTTTACCTTTGTTTTTTTTTCTACTTTGTGTTCTTCCCGTGCAGTTCTCTGGCAGACTGTAGCATTTAGATATAACAGCAGTCATTTGATGGTTTACTTTGCTATATCTACCTGTTCTATAAACAAGATTAACTCATTAAATATATCAGAAGACTCTGTTTCCTGGACATGTCGATTTACGCCATGACATCTACCTACTGCGTAATTTAAATGCCAAACATGTCACCAATAAATATGATAAATAAGTACAAATACTAAATACCGAAGTTACTGTGAATTTATTTTCTACATAATTTATGTCTCCCAAGTGCAAACAAAATCTTAACGTTTGGAAGGCCATAAACTCAAAGATGTTAATAATAAATAAGTACAAATAACTAATACCGAAGTTACTGTAAATTATTTTCAGCATATGCACATTTCGACAATTTGTGTCTCTTTAGTGCAGATGAAATCTAAACGATTGGAAGACCATTAACTCAAAGATGTTCAAAAACTGATAGAGAACAAATAACCAAAATGATTTAAATGTAAAGCCAAAATCAGCCAAGGACAGAGCAAGGAAAGTCATCAGCATATATTCAAACTATATAGCATTCTTTCAGCTCGCACCTTTTCCTATGATATAATTAACGTTAATTAGGCCTTTTAATTCTAAATCTTTCAAAAGCGCACTATTTAACCTATAAAAATCTATGAATATTTTGGATACATGACAACCCTTAACATTCACATCAGGCAGAGAAATTTGATTTATAATGTAGTATAGTAAAGCCGTATTTATTTATAAAACTGACCTCCTAATATTTCTTTTTGAAAATCCAGAGAACATAAGCATTCCAAAAAAAATTTTTGATATTGATTTTTGACAAGGAATAGGAAATAAGTAAATAGCGAATAGGGAATAGGGAATAAGTAAATGGTGAATAGGGAATAAGTAGCAAACTTGACGACAGCCAATTTTAATGTCATTTTCCAGTTTAAAAGATGAAATCTTTTACACTTTGTAATTCCAATAAAATTTGAGTTAAAAGGTAATGAAGTGATATGGAGACAAAGTCTCTACAAAGACATGGTAAAAACAAGCGATGGAATTGTTGTCTTTCATCTTGAATTTACCATGAGGCCTTCAACAAGGAGCTTTGCTCATAACTTATAGTAAGTTCAAGACGGATTCATTCCGAGATTTACAACAGATCTTTCAAAGACATATATGCCTCACCTGCCGTGTGACGGGTGCTGTTAACAGAGCAGGAAATGCTTACCCTTCCGGAGCACCTGATGTCACTCTCAGTTTCACTGGAGTTCACACTGTGAGTGCTTTGTTTTGAATGTTGTGATTTCTGTTTCTGTGCTTTGTGTCTGTCTAGCGTCGTTGTTTTGTGTCTGGCGTCATTGTTTTCTGTGTTCTCGTTTTGGCCATGTCTTTGGACTTCGAGTTTTGTAAATTCACTCCTTTGTTCCTTCGGTATTCTACTGTCGTTGTTTTAAGTTATGAAGACGGGTCTAATGGAATTATGACAGAAATGCTTGATATTTGTTAATTCAGTAAATCAATAAACGTCAGAAAATTGTCCATATTTCTTTTCAATTTATCTCTTATAAGAATGTTAAAATAAGTGAGGTCTAAGCCGTTAGTCTAAAAAAGAATCCTTTAAAGACAAAGGAAATAACAAAAACACAAAGATACGAAAATATCACATAAGTATTACACAATAAGGAAAAAAGGAAACAAGCACGCAGATGAACAACATGGACCCAAACTAAAACCATTGTTGAGATTAAGTGCACCGGTTGAGTATGAAAATGGGAATTTTCATCATTTCAGATTTGCCCAAAATTCGCTTTTAAATAGTTATATGTGGCAAATCTGGAGGATTTATCTGCTGATATGCCAATTCATTGTTCTAACCGATATATAAGTTATCTAAAAACAATGTTTAGAAGAACAAGGAGTGTTCAATGTGACTCTAAATACTGAAAATTTTACCCCTACCCCAAGAAAATGATGCTTAAAAATCCCCAGAGTATTGCTGTCTGTACATATATATGAACAAAACATACTAATGTTTTACTTTATTTTAAAGGAAAGCATTTTATATATCGCAATATGCGATTTTAACGCCTAAATATTGGTAAAATTGTATATTTTGGGCCATTTTCGTGAAAAATGGGAATTTTTAGCATTTCGGAATTTTACAATGTTCAAAGTTGAATTGTTGTATAACTGCCCATAAAACACGCACATGATCTTATATGTGATATATGGGAGTCTCTGTGTTTTTTTGTGTTTGAAATCATATGTTATTGGACCTTTGTAAGCTTTTCAAGCTGAATAAAACGAAATAAATTTTATGGAATATTTGTGGCAAGGAGTAATTTGTTTGTAATTTATGAGACTGAAGTTAGTCTAAAATGTTTAAAAGCATATTTTCTAATGGCTTAAATATAATGAAAGGATATCTAATTAACATTTTCAAGTTATATATCAATTTCATGAAGTATTTGCATCTCAAAGTCAAAACAGCAGAAATTCTGAAAAACGGAAAATTCCCATTTTGCATATAATTTCGAGCAAAAGAGCCGAAATGAGACCTCTTAAAAAGTTCAAATCTACTTAAATGACCTTCTGCATGTGCGCTTTAGTGAAATACACACTAGAATTTCAATAAAACATTTTTTTAGCTCAACTAATCCGAAGGGTCAGTGTGAGCTGTTGCCATCACTTGGCGTCCGTCGTCCGGTAAACTTTTCACACTTGACATTTATCATACTATCATTAGTAATCTAGATATTGGAAAAGATGTGCGATTTGTTTTTGCGACATATCAAAAGCTTTCGACAGAGTTTGGCATAAGGGTCTTATATACAAATTAAAACAAATTGGAATAACTGGAACATTATTGAACTGGATAACTGATTACTTAGATGATAGAAAACAAAAAGTGGTATTGGATGTTGGGAGGATATAGATGCTGGGGTACCCCAAGGTTCAGTATTGGGTCCCTTCTTATTTTTAATCTAAATTAATAACATAGTAGATGGTCTAAATTGTCATATCAAGCTTTTTGCAGATGATACCTCTTTGTTTGTAATTACAGATGATCAAAATTATAATCACGCAGCTGAAAATTTATCAGGAGATCTTCAGCATATTAATAATTGGTCACAACAATGGGCAGTAAAATTTAATCCATCTAAAACTTAATCAGTCTTATTCACAAGGAGAAATATTGACAACCACCCAGTATATTTTAAAGATTCATTCAATCAGGCGAATAATGTAGAAACACATACACATCCTGGATTTTCAAAAGAATTGTAAATAGGGGATCATATTAGTAAAATTCATAAAAAAGCCTGTGAACGATTGAATATATTAAGGATGTTGAAATATCAGGTGTCTCGAAAAGTTCTAATTAATTTATATTTTTCATTTATTCGTCCAATATTAGAATATGCTGACATTGTTTGGGACGACTGTACTTTATATGAGGCAAATCTTTTAGAGAGTGTACAAATAGAAGCAGGTAGAATAATTACTGCACTTCGAGTTAATTCTTCAAAATCAAAATTATATGAAGAACTAGGATGGGAACCCTTACATAAAAGAAGAGAGAAACATAAACTTATTCTTATGTATAAAATGTTAAATGGAGATGCCCCTCCATATCTATCTGATCTTATACAACCATATTCAGAAAATAATCATGATTATAATCTGCGTCATAATATATCAAATGAAAATCTCCGAGTCCCTTTTTGTAGTACATCAGCATATTATAACAGTTTCCTGACAAGTACTATACGTGCATGGAATACCTTACCAGCATCTACTAAATCGTGTCAGTCACTCAATGTATTTAAAAGAAAACTGAATTCAGATCTTAGAAAGACACCTGATTATTTCAATATTGGAAATAGAAAAGAAAATATTTTATATTGTCAACTAAGAAATGATGCTAGTAATTTAAACTGTCATCTGAATCTTCATTTTCTATCGGATAATCCTTTTTGCCCACACTGCATGGACGTGGTCGAAGATAATCATCACTTTTTTATGTCCGACATTATGCAACTATCAGATTATCTCTAAAATTAATTTTCAATGAATTAAATGTTGATTTTTGTGTCCAAAATATTCTATATGGGAATGATTTTTTGAATTATACTCAAAATGTAAAATTAACACAAGCTATCCATTCGTTTATTAAAGATAGTAAAAGATTTTAACCTATATGTATTGTTATTGTGGACTGAAGAATGAGCCATTTTAAAATTTTTACAAATAAGCGTTGTATTTCCTAACTCTTTAAAAATATATATCATAAATTCATGCACAATTCTTTTTTCTATGTTTTTTGTTTTCTTTATATAAAATATTTATGATGAAATATTACTTATGAAAGAACACCCAATCTATAAATATCTTTTCTTTAAATTATTCTTAACTAGAATATATTTTTACATATTCGTTATTAAAGGAACCCTCTGGGCGTTGCTTTGATCTGGATTGCTGCTAGGCTTGCGGAGCTGCTAAGCATGCTCCAAGCCTCTGACTTCACAGCCCCCCAGGCCTATCAATCCAGACATAGCGACCCAATACTCCCGCGGGTTTCTGAACATTTGAAGGTAAATGTTGACATGCTGTTAAATTTTGATCTGGATTAGTTCTAAGCTTGTAGAGCTGCAAAGCATGCACTCAGCCTCTGTCTTTGCAGTTCTGGAAGTCTAGCGATCCAGACAATACTCACTTATTTTCTATATGAATTTGTATTTGATATCTGAATTTTTGTATTATTTATGTATATTTTAACCTGGTATACCTAAGAGTGTCTGTGGCTAATTGTGAAATTCAGAAAACTTCGAAAGTTTAATATCTAATCAGAGACTTATTTTATATATCTCTGACCTTATATACTTTGAACTTATATTTGAACCTTATATGTCTCTGATCAATATAAATTGAACTTTTGTTTGGATTTTCATTTTCAAAACAGCTTAGTTGATTATGGGTGAATTTAATTGTCTTATATCATACCTTTGGCAACTCTCATGATTAAATTAAACTCCTTCAGTATCGTATTCTATTTCACGTAAATATATTCAATTAACAAATTTGAAACAAAGGTTCTGAAATTTTATTAATTAATATGTAAATATTGTTATCTACGATAACTGTAGTTCGGATTATGCCCCTTTGAATGTGAATTTATTTGTATACATGTTGCCTTTGTATAAGGAGAGGATATATATAGGTTGCGGCCTGCTAACCAATCCTTTTCATGTTTATTGAATAAAATAATTTTAAAATCCAAAACTTTTCACATGTTCATGTTTTGCTCTGAAATCACTTGAGCAAATTTAACCAAACTTTACAGGAATGATGTATGGAAGGTCTTGTACAAAGATTGCTCATTTGGTTCCGATCTGACAAAAAAACACGGCCGCCAGCGCGGAGCTTAGGTTTAACATTGGACCCTATGGGGAAAATCACATTTTCATCTTCTGCTCTGAAACCACTTAAGCAAATTCAACCAAACTTTACAGGAATGATGTACTTAAGGTCCTTAATAACGATTGCTCATTTCGTTCCGATCCAACGGAAATCATGACCGCCAGCGCGGAACTTAGGTTTAAAACTGGACCCTATTGGAAAATTACATTTTCATCTTCTGATCTGAAACGGCTGAAGCAAATTAAACAAACTTTACAGGATTGATGTATGGAAGGTCCTTTACAAAGATCGCTCATTTCTTTCTGATACCATAAAAAACATGGCCGCCAGCGTGGAACTTAGGTTTAACATTGGACCCTATGGGAAAAATCACATGTTCATCTTCTGCTCTGAAAAGGCTAAAGCAAATTCAACCGAAATTTACAGGAATGGTGTACTAAAGGTCCTTAACAAAGATTGCTCATTTACTTCCTATCCGACAAAAAACATGGCCGCCAGCACAGAACATGGTTTAACATTGGACCCTATGGGAAAATCACATTTTCATCTTCTCCTCTGAAACCACTGAAGCAAATTCAACCAAACTGTACAGGAATGATGTACTAAAGGTCCTTAACAAAGATTGCTCATTTTTTCCGAACACAGAAAAAACATGGCTGCCAGCATGGAACATAGTTTAACATTTGATCCTATGGGAAAGTCACATTTTCATCTTCTCTTTTGAAACCTTTGAAGCAAATTCAGCCAAACATTACAGGAAGAATTATGTACTATAGGTCCTTAACAAAGATTTCTCATTTCGCTCCAATCCAATAAAAAACATGGCCGCCAGCGGGGAACATAATTTAACATTGGACCCTATAGGACAATCACATTTTCATCTTCTCCTCTGAAACCACTGAAGCAAATTCAACCAAACTTTGTGCATTTACTCGAAATCCTTTTATTCACCATTTGACTGGAGTTTGTCTCTCCTGCATTGTGGAGTTCGTAAAAAGATTCCCCGTGCGAGAGATGTATGCTCTCTTTATTTTTCATTTATGGTGTACTTGTGCTTGAGAGAATTTCTCATATGGATATACTATTTATACTTTCAAATTCTGGCATTTATTTTTGTAATTTAGAATGTAATCCTGACCACCTGTTTTATGTGCCCACATCTCACTATTTTATAACGCCAAGTTTTCTTACATTCGACTTGATGAGTACCCTGTGTTTGTCTATATGTTGAAATCGTCCACTAGCTTAAGACACTAGTGCTTTTGTCGGGCAAAGGATGATAGTGATTGAAAGAGCACTTTGCCAGTTTAATTGATGTTTGTTGACAATCCCGCACCCATGACCAATGAAGACATGGATGTAGCGTTGCTCGACGATTAGCAAAGAATTCCGCTTAAACCGGTGCTAAGAGCCGTCTTGAACTTACTATGAGGTATGAGCAAAGCTCATTGTTGAAGGCTTCATGCACTATGAACAGAAAAAAGTACTGTCCATACCAGGAACAGTGATTTTTTCACTGTCATTCACTGTTCTCTGCTGTGGTAGTACTGTGAAATATCTATTAAGTACTGTCAAGTACTGTGAAATATCTATTAAGTACTGTCAAGAACTGTGCCAATCGGGCACAGTCATTAACAGTAATACCCAAGTACTGTGATTAACTGTCCAGTACTGTAACAGTAACACACAGTAAATGACAGTCTTTACGACTACTGTCATGCACTGTCCCGGATTGTTACAGTTCATGTCAGTTATTGACAGTATTTGGTGTTACTGTCATGCACTGTCCTTGATTGAAACAGTGCATGACAGTTAGCCACAGTATTTGAAATAACTGTGGCGGATTGTGACAGTGGAACTCAGTTAATAACAGTGATTTTTTACCGTATATGTACAAGTTAATTCCTTTTATCTATAATTATCTAAAATTTTTTAAAATCAATCTATTTTTATAGATAAATTGTAATAGTGTTCATGGATATTTATTTATTTTTTTAATGTATTTAAAAAAATAAACTATTTTTATCTTTAGATTAACTCAGTTGCCAATATTTATTTTGCAAAATGTTTGTTTGTTTTTTAATTTCAAGCCGCAAATTGCAGATAAATAGAACGGTAACATAGCTATTACATACGAAACCTCATGACATTTAAAATTTCCGGTGATGGTCTCAGAAATATCTGCATTCAACGTTATTTACTCATTCAAAAGGAAAGTTTCGCGTTTATTTCATTACACTTGTCAGCACCATAAATATATGTATATCCGATATTTAATTGCTTTTAGGTGACGACCATTTGAATTTTAGGGTGTGTAGTTTCTGGCGATTTTGCCTACAAAAGATATTCGTCTTCATGAGAATTTCAAAAATTATTTATTCACATCAAATGTCACATCAAAATAATTTATTTGCATTTGCATAAAAAAAATTATTCTTTAGTTCTTCAAATTAAAATTAAATATCTATTATAATTGCCACCAAGATTAAATTATTCATTTACAAAGTGACTTGTTACCACAGTTTTCGAGAAGATTTTATGCATTTGGTAAATGTAGTCAATTTCGTGTCGAATGGTGTAGGAAATTATCTCAAATATAGACCTCGTTTTGCGTAGAAATAATAATGCAAAATATTTTAGTTTTTTTATATAGAAGTGGATATCATATACTCATTTTCCTCAAACAATGTCAAACAACAACACTGAGAACAACTTATGCACCATTAAGATAGCGTTGAATTATCTGTTGTACAACAAATTCAAAAATATTGAGCCTTTGTAAAGAAGCATTATTTATACAACTAATGAACTATAGATACTATATATATATGTATTAATGTATTTGCACCATCCATTAAATGCGGAAAAAATAACAAACCAATTGAAAAAATATTGTCTTCACAGAGCAGGCAACAGTTTTCGTAAGTTTTACTAGGGTACTTACCGGAGTGTGTACAGGTTATAGGTAGCGATTAATTTATCACTTTGAATAGGGTGGGTATCATACCTATCTTAAATTTTATGTGTCAGAAATAAACAATAAATATCTGGGACTAATATACCAGTTATATTATATTAGTCCCAGTAAATATGTATGTAAAAATGCTCTCCTTCAGTATCTTGATGTTTAATAAATAGCTGTCCTTTGTATATCTTATGTGGTTTACTGATATGCATGACAGGGAAAATACTCCAGAGAGTACTCCAGAGAAATTTGTTAGAAAGAAATTAACAACGTAGGCTATACATTTTGCTCGTATGTCCTTGGCTATTATATATATCTAATCAAGACTGTTGCCAGTACAGCTCCATGTACATGTAAATCATGACTTGGTGGACACTAAAGCCATTTTTAAAATATCTAAAAAAAAAGGTTATTCTATCTGATTTTTAAGGGGTGCTTTGATTGGAACTGAGTATGAAATTTAGTTGCCTTGATTTTATTCAAATCTTCAGTTCAGGGCACAAACAATCTGTGCATATTTTGCATTCACTAGGCTAGCACCCTTTGTAAGTTTGTTGAAATAAATAACGTTTTCTTGGAAACAAACACACAAATTTGACTTTATTTAGCCAAGGACCATTGCATAAAGGTACCATTATTGTTGAAATAAATAACGTTAACACACAAATTTGACTTTATTTAGCCAAGGACCATTTAAACACATGTAAATCGATGTCTCCTATTTAGTACAGGTAATCAAATATACTTGTTAATTTGACACAGCTGTAATGTTGATTGAATTAATAAACAATTTTCAACTGTACATACGTGTAGTACTTTCAGTAAATGACCATATTTATAGATGTGTTGGTGTACAAACTCGTGTGCTGTGTTGTAAATAACTATGCATATGACATGACTTGCATTTTGAAGTCTAAAGTAAAGATGTTTAGTTTTCCGTATAAATGCTCTGTTAATATGAAAAAAAAATACAAAGAGCGTATCGTTTACTCTATAATACTACAGATATCAGTACCAGGTACCGTTAACATGATTGAAGCAGTTCCTTAAATAATAGATTTGTGTTATCGTCGCCAGTGTACAACACATCGTGTGTGGTTTGGCATCGTCACCAGTTTGCAATAAAATGTGTTGTGCATCTTCAGTCACAACATGGCATTATCATAGCAGAATCCCTGCTACATAAATTATGTACGCACGGGAAATTTCATGCAAAATTTTGGGATGATATTTTGGGTATACATGTTCATTTTAGCAATTTCTAGAGATTTCGCGTCTAATTCCCTGTTGACTGACAATTTTGTCCTAAAATAATTGACCATAGAAATTCAGGCAAAACATAGAAAAAAACTCGTTTATATTGAAATCAGTATGCTTTTATATATCAATATAGATAAGTCTTGTTCATCATTTTCGTCTCTTATGATAAATTCTGGTCTAAAATTTCGCATGACCCGAATAATGTCGAATTTTGGGTTTAAACCTTATGCTGACCCCGTCAGATTGAAGTCAAGTTACCCCCGATGAGAGCTTGGTATGGTAAAAAATCTATGTGCAAAAAGAAACCTATAACATTCTAAGAAAATTCGCACTATAACCCGATAATGCTACTGGTAAAACAAAAAGATTCTTTCCAATTCTTAGAGGAAAATCGTTTTAGCGCTGAAAAACATATTTTGTTTAAAACTAATGCAGCTGTAAAAACACGTAATGTCCAAAACTAGTAGAACTGAGATGTAAACAGAAGGTAAAAAGTTTTTCACGAATAAATTATAGTCCTATAAATGATATTTCACCGACCGGGAGAAATCCAATTGCTGCTGCCTTAAACCAGGGACATGTCTCTGCTTAAGCTTATACGAAAAGCATATTGACTCGATGAGTGCCCTGTGGTTGTTAAACGTTGTGTTTGTCTTCTATTGTTCTTTTTGTCGGGCAAAGGATGACAGCAATTGTAAGAATACTATGCCAGTTGATTTTATGCTTGTTGACGATCCCGCATCCATGACATGATAAACATGGATGTAGCTTTGCTCGACATCCAGCAATGAATTCCGCTCAAGCCGGTGCTAGGGGCCCTCTTGAACTTACTATGAGGTATGAGCATAGCTCATTGTTGAAGGCCTCATGGTGACTTCAAGATGAAGAACAACAATAAAAGCGTTGTTTCATTGTTTGTTCTCACATCCCCTCTCTCCTTTCTCCGGGTTTCCATTTATTCCTGTCCGCCGCCTCTAGTCGTAATGTTATTTTCTTTGAAACTAAGGTGAATTCAATCTTTCAATGTTGAATTAACTCATTTTTTTTCATAATGAGAGATAATTGAATAATATATTTCACATTTTTAAAGTATTATTGAATCATTCTTTCATTTTGAATTGTTTCAGTTATTCATATATTTTATGTAAATTCGTGAAGTCTACAGGGAATCAAGGATGCAACTCAAATCCAACAAAATACAATGAATATGTAATTCGTCAATACACAGAAAAATATGTTTACGCGTGCAATGCTATTAGCAACTGCTGATGTCAGTCGTCCGTTCGGGTGTCACCGAGGGACATACTGTGTACTTGAAGCGTGTTTCGTCATGAATGAAATCAAGACTGAATATGAAAAAAGAATCATTTTGCGCATCTTTTTTTTCTTTATGTATTTTCTGAATTGAAAATTATTTCATTGTAGTCTGCAACAAAAGACAATTCAGTTCAATATAGTAACTTTCGAAAATTTCTTTCGCTTATGTTTTTTTTAAACATGCCTTTTTGCCACATTACCCAAGTTTTAACTTTTTGTAGTTTGTATTGATGCAATTGGTATTGATGCACTTTCATACAAAGTTCCGAACCCGGCCTTCAAGCTTTTAGTAAGGCTACCGGGCTTATATCTGTTGACCTACACGTTATTGTTTTGTGTATTGCTGGTTCCCGAGCATACGGGAAATGTTTTATGTAAACATCTTGTAGAAATAGGCGGTCATGAAGTGAAAAATTAAAAACTTTTCTGCAATCAAGGACTTTTAAAAATTGTTGCTACAATTTGCTTGCAATCATGCTTGTGTAGTACAACTACTGCGCCTCTGTATGTCTTGCTGATGCAGTTACAACCATTAATAAATAAATCGTTTTCGTCTTATGAAATAAATAATCTATTTTTTCGTTTTAATCTTATATTCAGCAATATACCGTCAAACACCAAACATTATAGAACTATTTCAGGTATGCCTAGTGTCAACGGGAAATCGATGTGTATTCCGCTTAAATTTGAATTGAATGCATTTTTATTTTTCCTAATACTTTTAAAAAAAATGCTGAAATACAAAATTATAGGAATAAAAATAAAATATAGAGATAATACCATTTTAAAAAAAAGTTGTATAAACGTGAATATATATGTATGCCACAAGTTTTATGCATTTTTAGATTATTTTTATTTATTTCATAAAATACATTTCAGTTTGAATAAACATCGCAAAAATGTTAATTTGACCCCCTGCTATGTGTACACGTGTCGGAAGGTGCTCAGGTAAGTTTGTCAGGTCACCTGTGCTGTGTAATTCGATTAAAACAAGTGCCCCGTGGCTAGCCGCGGTTTTAGTCCCACGGATCAGATATTATAATATTTGTTCCTGACAGAATAAATGATATATATTATTTGTTCGAAAAGGAAGAAATATTAAGTCTTGTTTGACCATTACATGTTGAGTAACATGAGATGCGCATGTGCAGATCTACGTCTCTGCGTATACAGATCTTTATCAAATTGTCAACACAAATTTGTGCTCTACTGTTTTTTCGTTTAGTTTCAATATTAGTGTGGATTTAGTGATTTTGAATATTTATAGTGACACTTTATACAACTATGTTGTTTGTTGTCCACTTATAAATTAGAACAATGACTCTCTGGGTGGTTCAAAACGATTTTATAAATAGGTCATATTGACTCTCGTGTTACTTTTGTTGACACTGTCATGGCCGACCGATTTTTAGAAAGTAATCGGGAAAAGGACAGTAGTGGTGTTAACTCTGTTCAGATCAGCTTGACTAATGATGAAACAAGCTCTAGTAATTTTAGGACAGGCCCTTTGGTGTTTGATAATGGTGCTTTAATCCAAAATATCAGCCTCCAAGAGTTTCAAGAACAAGGGGGCGGAGCTTCGTCTAATAATCGACAGGGTCAGCTGTTGCATAATGAGAGAAACATTATAGGTGGCGCTAACGAAGCAAGACCGGAATGCGGAAGTGCAGTTCCGGATATTTATAATCTCTTGATACAGAATCAATTACTAATGCAAAATATGCTTCAAAAACAAATGACAGGTGAAAACAGAGTTGTGAGCAATCGCAAAAGAACTGTTATAGTACCTTCTGAAACTGTCACCATCAAGAAAAGGAAAAAAGATGAAAATTTGAACTTTGTTGTCGACTCCGATGCCGATCATGAACTAAAATTGGACGAATTATTCGGCAGGTCTAATGACAACATTCACGCAATATCAGATTCAGACAGTGACAACAACAATTATTCTGACATATCAGAAAACGAGTTTGAAGTAGGAAGTGATGACGAAGACAAATACAATGATAAACACAATGATGAACAAGACACAATTGACAATACAAATGTCCTGGACTTAATGAGAGATTTCATAGATTCGGAGGACAAATATGGTCCCAAAATCAATGACACTTTGGCAGACATAGTAAATCAGAGTCTCAGACAAAAGTCCAATGAAATGAAAACAAAAGAATTGTCCAAGAAATACTCAAAACCTGCTAATGTCAGCAGCTTAAAGGTACCAAGAGTCAATCCTGGAGTATGGAAACAAATTAACCGTCCAAATAAAGATGCTGACGTTAAAATGCAACGCATTCAAAACCTACTTGGGAAAGCCTTTTGTCCTCTACTTTATATGCTGGACATGTTTTAGACGCTACTAATAAACAAAAAGGGTTGTCTAAAGCAAAAGTTAAGGAAGGTGCTAATTTGTGCAGAGACACATTTCAGCTGTTACAAGTTACGTTCACAGATATCACTTATAGACGTAGATCTTTCTTAAAACCAGACATAAAGGACAAATACAAGGAATTGTGTAATGATGAGACCCCTGTGACTGATATGCTCTTTGGAGATGACGTGAAAGACAAATTAAGTAAATTGGATGCTGAATTTAATATGGGTAACCGCATCGGCAAAAAGTATGGAACAGGTTTTCCCAAAGGATTTGGGAAAGGAGTTAAACGACATTCAGGAACATTCAAAAGAGACAAAACTAAAAAATTTAACCAACCAAGCATTCATACCAGACGAGATAAGAAGGCCGATAGTGAAGACTCTTTTTTAGACAAAGGCCAACGTTACAAGTCAAAGTTCAAGAAAAGACAACCAACAGATCAATAAAATTGCTTACTCCTGATAATGTAAATGTAAGTACGGATCTAGATACTTTAAAAGACAACATTGATACAAGTGAACTTTTGAATAAGCCAGAAACTTTTGTTGGTTGACAAATTTCAAAATTTGCCAAAAATTGGGAATTATTAACCTCAGATAGATTGGTTTTAGAGATTGTCAATGGGTACCGTATTGAGTTTGAGGACTTACCAGTGCAAAAAACTATTCCAAAACAAATTCAATTTAATACAGAAGAAAAGGAAATAGTACAATGTGAAATAAACAAGTTTTTACAAAAACACATCATTGAGGCAGTTAGTGAGTCGAACAATCAATACATTTCAAACATATTCACCAGGCCTAAAAAAGATGGATCTTATAGAGTAATTTTAAATTTAAAACAACTGAACAATGAAATTGAGCATCATCATTTCAAAATGGAAACTTTTAAAACTGCTTTAACATCTGTATCTTAAAATTGTTGGTTTGCTTCAGTTGACCTAAAAGAGGCGTACTATTCTGTTAAAATTCATGAAGCTGATAGGAGGTTCCTGAGATTTTATTGGGATGGTACATTGTACCAATTTACTTGTTTGCCAATGGGACTAACTTCGGCACCACGTGTGTTTACAAAATTGCTTAAAGTTGGATTTTCACACCTGCGAAAAATGGGGCATACTAATGTTGCGTATATAGATGACAGTTTATTAGTGAGTCAATCTTACTTAGAATGTAAAACAAATGTTAAAGATACAGTATCTTTACTTGACAATTTGGGTTTTACAATACACCCAGAAAAATCAGTTCTAGAACCTACACAGACTATAACTTTTGTGGGGTTTGTGATAAATTCTCAAACAATGTGTGTTAAGTTAACTTCAGACAAGGCTCAACATATTCGGGAATTTTGTGAACAGTTGTTGGTTCGAAGGGAGATAACAATAAGAGAGTATGCACAAATTATAGGGATGTTTGTAGCTGCAGAGCCTGCTGTGGAATATGCACCTTTATTTTATAAAACCCTAGAATTAGAAAAGGATTATTTCTTAAAACAACATTGTGGTAATTTTGAGGCAAAAATATCTCTTTCTGATGAAAGCATAGTGGACTTGAATTGGTGGGTGAACAATGTTCAGACTAGTTTTAAACCATTAATTAGGCCCGAGCCTCATATGACAATAAAAACAGACAGTTCTAAAACTGGCTGGAGAGGAGTTGTGACTGACACTATTTTGCAAACACAAGGTTACTGGACTTATGAAGAACAAAAAGAACATATAAACTTTTTAGAATTGAAAGCTGCCTTTTTAGCATTAAAATGGTTTTGTTCCTCAAAGTCGGAAATTCACGTGCGAATTTGCCTTGACAATATGGTTGCTGTTAATTATATTAACAAAATGGGTGGACGTATTGGCATCTTAAACAAACTGACTAGAGATATTTGGAATTGGTGTAAGAATAGGGCTATTTGGTTAAGTTCTTGTTACCTACCAGGTGTACAAAATATTGAGGCAGATAGACTTTCTAGATCGATAAACATTGATATTGAATGGAAATTGAATGATGATGTGTTTAATATTATTGATGAATTATATGGTCCGCATGATATTGACTTGTTCGCGTCAAATGCTAATCATCAATTACAGCGATATGTTTCATATTTGCCTGATCAATTTGCAGAGGCAGTTGATGCTTTTTCTATAACTTGGACTGACTTTAATTCATATGTTTTTCCTCCTTTTAGTCTTGTAGGAAAAGTTCTTCAAAAGATGAAGTTGGAACAAGCAGACATAACATTAGTTGCACCACTCTGGACAACTCAGCATTGGTTCCCAGAGATACTTCATTCAATAGTGGCAGATTCATTTATAATACCCAAAAGAAAATATCTCTTGTATCAACCATCACGTCCGGAAGTTCAACATCCGTTAGTAAAGATGACTCTTGCGGTTTCAGACTGTCCGGCAAATCCTACAAAATTCAGGAATACCAGAATACACTGCAGAAGTCATTTTATCGTCATGGCGAGGATCTACACAAAAACCATATTGGACGTATATCAAAAGATGGGTGTCATTTTGTTGTCAAAGACAGGCTAATATACTTGAAGAAAATGAATTGGTAATTCTTGAATTTCTGAATGAACTTATGAAATCAGGATTGGGATATAGTGCAATGAACACTGCCAGGTCTGCGTTATCATCTTTTTTGTCCTTAGGCAGTAACAGAACTGTAGGCCAACTGCCCCTGGTTAAAAGTTTTCTTAAAGGTGTCTTTAATCAAAGACCATCTTTTCCTAGATATCAACGTATGTGGGATGTACAAATTGTATTAGATTACTTGAAAACTTTAGCTCCTGTAAATACGTTATCATTGAGAACATTGTCGTATAAATTAGTTACTCTTCTTGTGTTATTAACCGGGCAGAGGATTCAAACTCTTCATGCTATGGACTTGGATCATATTAAAGTGTCCGACACAAAAATTATCATTGAAATTTTTGACTTGTTGAAAACTTCTAGACCGGGTGTGCATTTACAACCTATGGTTTTATCAGCTTTTAGTGAAGATGACTCTCTATGTATAGTTACTGTCATGAACGAATATATACAAAGAACTTCTTTATTGCGTAAAACTCATAAATAGATAATAACTTGTGTTAAACCTTACAATCGTGCTACCAAAAGTACCATTAGTAGATGGGTTAAACATGTTTTATTAATGTCGGGAATAGACATCAATCAGTTTAAGACACATAGTACAAGAGGTGCAAGTACTTCAGCAGCGTTTAATGCTGGAACAAAAATTGACACTATACTCAGTGCAGCGGGATGGACAAATGAATCGACGTTTAGGCAGTTTTATCAAAAACCAATAACTTTGCGAAAGGATGAGAACAGTTTTAGTATGTCAATACTGCGAAGCGGTTGTGTAGATCAATGACTGAAGTTGTTGTAAATGTTTTGATTACAGTTAAATGTTTATTTGAATGGTTTATTTTACAATCAAGCTATGGAGTAAATGTACTAGACACAATTTAAGGTATCATATATAAATGGAATGATTGTACAAATCTAATATGGAATACATTTGTATTTGTACTAGACATTATGGAGATTATACTAGGGTGTCTTATATGTATATGGAGTATTTGTACAAGATTGTTTGAATTATGTACAGAGATATTTTATACGGAATAATTCTAGACATGGAGTAAAGTACAAGAGATCTTATAGGGAGCTTTGTTCGAGACAATTAAACGGGACGTCAATCCTACGTGGAGTGTTTGTACAAGACATTATTTTCATGTATTTTGCTTGAATCGAGCTTGTATTTACATGGTGGTTTGAGACAAGTACAACCAATGTACATTCACCTGTACTTTGTTATTATTGTTTGATTGGAGCATAATTTACTTTTTTGTTGTTCAATCAGTATTTTCCTGTTTGTCAGTTTATACACTGCATCGGTTGTTCTGGGCATGTTTTGCACCAAGTGACATTGGCTCTAAAATCTCATGTTACTCAACATGTAATGGTCAAACAAAATTGACAAATTAAATACGGCTTAATGTAAGCCGAAATTTGATAATAATTTTGTTTGACCATTGTAATGATGAGTGATAACATGCCCACCCAATTGAGCACCCTACCCTGCATTGTTTTTCAATGTGCACTTGGTTCTCTAAATAGTGACGTAGATCTGCACATGCGCATCTCATGTTATCACTCAACATTACAATGACAAACAAAATTAATATCAAATTTCGGCTTACATTAAGCCTTATTTAATTTGTCAATCAATGTTTATAATATTTTAAAAAAAAATCAAATTCTCTCACAGAAAGTAATGAATTGTTTCTTTATAGTAAATTTAAGAAAAACTATGAAATTGAACCATATTTGGAAAAATATAAAAAAATGAAAATAGAAAATATCTAACGAAATTAAGAGTCAGCGATCATATTTTAGAAATTGAAAGGGAAAGGTACAAAAATATTAAACGAGAAAACAGAAAATGTAAGAACTGCAACTCCAACACTACTGATGATGACGAACATTTCTTATTTTCATGTAATAACAACATAGAGAAAACTATTTACAGGAAATAAAACGTTTAATACCAAATATTGAAAGCAAACCAGATAAACTGTATGTATGTTTAAATTGTCCACAAATCGTGCAGTATACTGCTTCATTCGTTACACGAAGGTCTTTTGCGCTGAGGAGAGTTGACTCAACAACTGCATGATTTTTCATTTTGTAATCTTTGTTTTGTTTTTTATGGTTTTGTTATTGTTAATGTATGTCTTCAACCCTAATGCATATGGGTGCAAATGTGCATTTAAATAAATAAATACTATACTATTTTTTTCAATGGAACTTTTGTCAGGTGGAACAAATATAAGTTTACACAGGCAGCGCTTTAGGGACCGACCATTTGACTTGAAAGGAGGGGGCTATGTTTTTTTTTCCAAAAAATATTTTGGAGCTAATTTTGTGTGAAAAAATATTTTGGCTGCTAAAATGATAAAAAAAAATTCTGAAAGAGGCTTTCTGCCCCAAAAATGATGTTAACATAAAAAATATTTTGGTTGATGCATGTGAAAAAAATTAATAAATTTATCCAGAAAAACGATAACCCCCCCTCAAGTTAAATGGTCGGTCCCTTAGTAATTGGAACGTCGTCAATTCAATTAACAATCTCCGATCAGCGGAAGACCCGAATACTAGTACATGTATAGTGCGAGCGATGGCCACATAACACAATATGCATGATATGTAATCATGTCATCTGACTCAGTTTGCAAAGTTGAACGTTTGAAAACAGGCGTATTAATGTCTGGATCTGGTATAATTCATGCACTATGACCGATTTTTAGATCAGAACGAGGAAAATTATCAAAATTTCTCTTCTTGCCTTAAATAAAAATGATACTATTGGTACTTCTGAAAAGCTGTCATACTGGTCTTTGCAGATTATTAAAAGACAACTGAAACGGTCCTTTATTTTATAATAATTTACTTGCAAATTACACCCATAGGGGTAAGCAAATACAAACATACAGTAATTATTTACCGAGAAAAAACTATACAGTTACTAATTTTCCAGTGAAATGCGAATCATCTAAATAGAACATGTTTCGCATTACTCGACCTAAAGAAGTCGTTTAGAGGTTTTTTCTGTGTAATGGCAAATCCTAATTCGGGAAAGCGTTGAAGAAAAACAATGCTCTATTTACATATCGGAACTCAAACAAAATTTCACAACTGAATTTCATAGTATAGGTAAAATCGCCTTTAAAATTTGGATCCAGTTTACAAATAAATGAATATTCCAACATAAATGTTGCACTTTTTAGTTCGTTTATGCTTTAAAAATAAGCCATAAATTATAAATAATTGTAGAATTCTTCACATTAAGGGTTGAATTTCAATCTGTTAGTTTCGCTGTTTTATTAAGGGGAGCTAACAATGTCTCACTGAAGTTATCCTCTTTTACATTTATGAGCCATGGAAATTTTTAGATGTGAAAAATATCTGGCGTTTGTGTTACTTTAAATTGTTGCTTCAAATGGAACCATACTTACAAAGGTCCTTTCGTCTTCTTGAAATATAATAATCTATATCTTACCTATATTAGGAGCACTGGAAAACATTTATTAGATACACGTGTGCAATTACAATCAAACTTGGTCACAACGGTCTTTGATTCTGTGGTAAAACACATTCAAAGATAAAATAACCCAAAAACTATTGATGAATTGGGTTCAAAATTAAAATGTATAACTAATCCATCGCAGTTTATTAATTGATATTCGAAAATGAAATTCATTAATGCATACAGGCTAATTTTGTTTACCGTTGAAGTCATTTCCAGAACAGCAATTAAATACTCGCTTCAATTGTAAGATTGGTTTACCCGTGTTATTTTTTTATTTTCATTTTTATTATTATTATTATTATTTTTTTTTTTTTGCCTAATGTATAGTTTACTCCAGATCATTTCTCTTTCTTCAAGTGTGTGATGACAAGATCTCGAGGGTTTCTTGTTTTAATGGTACACAATACTTGATATAAACTAACATGTGAAACACTCGTAAGAGTGGAATTCCTATTTTGTGTCGTCAACAATGGTGAACGTAGGAGAGAAACAATCATACCGAGTTTTATATCATGGTACTTAGAACGCCACTGAGATCCAATACACCGTCTTCACATACTCTCACTGTAGTCTAGTCTTGCAGATAGTTAACCAATTACAAGCGTGTTAACATTTTCTATGATAAATAGTTTGTGTATATAATATTATTACTGCCCTCTGCAAGTTTGAATTTTTACTCGTGTAAATATGAACCAATATTGAATTATCTCCCTTTTTAGTCTAGAAGAGATGCATTTAAATCTTTACTTATTATATTTTAGTCAAAGCATTTCTAACTTGCACTTAGACAATCGCAGACAATATACAGAAAAATAACATGACTAATAGCAGGAGTTAACTTAACCTCAGAAAATTTATTCCATGCACATATATAGGAGAAATTAAACCATATTTTGTTTTTCTAAAGAATGTATTACCTATCTAGCGACACTTTCTCATAATCGTCCAAATGAGTTAAATAGAGTTAATAAAGTGCAGCCAGTAATGGTACGTCCCCCTTTTAACTCTTAGACTGGATACTCAATTTATAATTGAATGTTTTGTTTTCAATACCTTTCTGTAGAACATTTTATAACAAATTCATGCTACATACACTACAGGAGAGTTCCGATTAGTTTGCCTCTTACTTACATTTTTTAATAACGACCACCAACAATCAAATACTTACTAGACACCCCTTTTATTTCATCATTTTTCAGTCTGTTTGTGAATCATTATACATGTAGATTTCGTTTAAAGACAAAAATAGAAAACGGGTCTCTATCTTCTCAAGTGTCTGACTATATGATTTTCGGGGGGTGGGGGTTTTGGCTGGTATTTAAAATTTCTGGCCCTGATTTTTGCCCAAAAAAATTTTCTGACCAGCATCTTAATTGAAAAAAATATTCTGGCTCTGACTTTGTCCATCAAAAAAAAAAAGCCTGGCATAGTGTACAGCGGGCAAAATAATCTATCCCGTGTAGATGGCCACAAAAATTGCCCGGCTTGGGTAAAAATCCCAGGCCCCCAATTGAAATGATATAGTTTTGTTGATTTTAATACTTTCAATAGACGTTATCTATTTTTTTCAATTAACACACCCGAGTAACATGTCCACCCCCTGTATCATGTTATTTTGCCAATAAACAATGTCACCTGTGTAATAAGGTGTGACATTTAAATTGTCCACACGCGGCTGCAACAATTTATGTTTCGGTGAAATAAAATATTTGTATAATTTCGTCTGAATAAGCTGAGAATGTGGTCAAATATTTTTTTTTTTGCAACTTAATGTTGACTTAAATTTTCTACCCCTGCATGGAAATTTAAAATCTTTGGTTCATTATTTATTTCTATTATATAGTTTTTTGTATAATTCTTTTTTACTTTTAATCAAATAATCCAGTATAAATAAAAGTTGGTATTTCATTGAAGACATTATTTTCTTTTCAGTAAATTTGCACGGGCTTTTTATTTTATACAGGAAATAATTGATTGTTTGACAATTTGTATTTTTCATCAAAAAGATGTGGAAATAATCAAATTAAAAGCTGAAACTTACGTATTAATATTTGTATTTGTTATTTTTAACTATTAGTTTTGGATTCAGAAAAAGAGAGTCTATATAAATACATGTACATGAATCTAGCACAAATACGGTAATACTGTGATCGACTGTGACTGCCTGTCACAATTCACCACAGTGCAGGACAGTACAAGTGAAACTGTAATTAACTGACATGAACTGTAACAATCCGGGACAGTGCATGACAGTAGTCGTAAATACTGTCATTTACTGCGAGTAACTGTTACAGTACTGGACAGTTAATCACAGTACTTGGGTATAACTGTTAATGACTGTCCCCGATTGGCACAGTTCTTGACAGTACTTAATAGATATTTCACAGTACTACCACAGCAGAGAACAGTGAATGACAGTAAAAAAAATCACTGTTCCTGGTATGGACAGTACTTTTTTCTGTTCATAGTGATGGTGACTAAAAGATGAAGAACAACAATAAAAGCGTTTTTTCCTTTGCCTGTTTTTTTAACCATGTATCTGTAGAGACTTTGTCTCATGTGCATTTACTCCATATTATTTTATTCACCATTTACGACTGGAGTTTGTGTCTCCTGCAGCGTGGAGTCCGTAAAAAGATTCCCCGTGCGAGAGATGTATGCTCTCTTTATTTTTCAGTTATGGTTTACTTGTGCGTGAGAGAATTTCTCATATGGATATACTATTCATACTTTCAAATTTTGGCATTTATTTTTGTAATTTCGAAATGTAATCCTGACCACCTGTTTTATGTGCCCACATCTCACTTATTTATAACGCCAGGTTTTCTTACATTCGACTTGATGAGTGCCCTGTGCTTTTTTATATGTTGTAATCGTCCACTAGCTTAAGACACTAGTGCTTTTGTCGGGCAAAGGATGACAGTGATTGTAAAAGCACTTTGCCAGTGTAATTGGTGTTTATCGACAATCCCGCACCCATGACCAATGAAGACATGGATGTAGCGTTGCTCGACAATTACCAAAGAATTCCGCTAAAACCGGTGCTAGGGGCCGTCTTGAACTTACTATGAGGTATGAGCAAAGCTCATTGTTGAAGGCTTCATGATGACTTCAAGATGAAGAACAACAATAAAAGCGTTGTTCCTTTGCTTGTTTTTTTACCATGTATTTGTAGAGAATTTGTCTCATATGCATTTACTCCATATCCTTTTATTCACCATTTACAGGAATGATGTACTAATGGTCCTTCACAAAGATTTCTCTTTTGTTCTGATCCAACAAAAACATGGCTGTCAGCGTGTCAGTGTATGTTCTTAAGGTCCTTAACAAAATTTGCCAATTTCATTCAGATCTAATAAAAAACATGGCAGCCAGCGCGAAACTTAGGTTTAACGTTGGACCCTATGCGAAAATTACATTTTCATGTTCTCCTTTGAAAGGACTGAAGCAAATTCAACCAAACTTTACAGGAATGATGAACTAAAGGTCCTTTTCAAAGATTTGCAAATTTTACTTCAATTCGACAAAAAAACATGACCACAAGCGCGGAGCCTATTGGAAAAGTCACATTTTAATCTTCTCCTTTTAAACTAGTGAAGCAAATTCAACCAAACTTTACAGGAATGATTTACGGAGGATACTTTACGAAATTTGCTCATTTCATTTCGATTCGACAAAAAACATGGCCTCCAGTGCAGAACATAGTTGAACGTCGTAGCCGGGTATGTGAAACCATAGTTTTCATTATCTTGTCTGAAACTATTCAAGCAAATTTAACGAAACTGTATTGGAATGATGTGTTGAAGGTCCTTTGCAAAGATTACTCATTTCAATAGGATCAGGCAAAAAACACTTGTGCCTAGCTTAACATTTAATCTCATTGGTAAAATACATCTTTTTTGGTCATGCATGACATAGAAGCATTTTGTCAGGTGAGCGATACAAGCTCAGTCTCTGAGCCTCTAGTTTTTCATTGAGAGACTGAATATTTCATATTTTTCCTTCATTTTTAGGGGGGTGCTAATTTTGACATTTCTGAACATGAAATACGTCTGAAACTAAAATGTGTGCACATGATTTATTGCCAATATGTCATAAATGACTGAATACCGAAGTTACTATGAATTTAAATTCTGCATATGCGCATTTCGACAACTTATGTCTCTTCAGTGCAGATAAAATCTAAACGTTTCGAAGACCATAAAATCAAAGATGTTTAAAAACTGATAGAGATCAAATAAACAATATGATCTAAATGTAAAGCCAAAATCAGCTAAGGACAGAGCTTTGCATGAGGGAGATACTCCTTAGTTTTCAACAAATTAACAAAAATTTAGATATTGTAAGGTTCCAAATAGAATCGGCTTTCGGGTCAGCACCGAAGCACTGACTACTGGGCTGGTGAATACCCTCGGGTATAAATCATTATTACATCGACAATTATTAAATATATATTCAGATTTTTACGACCATAAAGTCAGAAAGTCGAAATTGTGATAAAATCTAAATTCCGAAAATTCCCATTTTCAAAACTTTTTTACCGAAAATCAAAATTTTATGGACTTTAATGGTTATATTTTATAACCTTGCATCACAACTGATAAGTTAGGCATAAAAACGAGGTCGTTAATCTGAAAGGAATTAACAGCCTAAAATCGTCATTTTTGCAATTTTATTGCGGGGGGGGGGGGGGGAGGGGAACCTTTTTTTTGTATGCCCAGATCATAAAAATTGCGTAAAGTGCCCAAACTTGAGTTCATTGTAAAAAATATTAAATTAGCTTTAATTTGGTACCAAATTTCAGTACATATTACTTATCATTTAACAATTATGGAGTTTAAAAGATGAAACTTAGGTAAAGACGAAAATAAAAGAATTTTTCATGGTGTACCTTTACTGTCTATGTGTGCAGTTCATTATGTTCGTGTTAACATGTTTTATTTTAGAGAGAGGATACATGTATAGGAGGACTGAAAAAATAGGTCTAGATGGGAAGTGGGCGCTGTACGGAAAGTAATTTCACCCCATGGCCTATTGCTGTCTTATTAGAAAACGCCCTGAAAAGGGTTTTCTTTTAAGTACACTGCCTTTGCAAAAAGGGGCATGGAATGTTTGGGGGGTTACACAAAGAAACTAAGATGCATGTAAATTATATTTGACCTTGACCTTGACCTCAAGAGTTGAGCTTAATGGTTATATTTTCCAACATTGTATCACAACTGATAAGTTAGGCATAAAAACTAGATCAAATGATGAGGGTTGTTAATCTGAAAGGATTTAACAGCCTAAAATCGTCATTTTCGTAATTTTTTTGCGGGGGAGGGGAACATTTTTTTGTATCCCCATACCATAAAAATGGCGTAAAGTGCCCAAACTCGAGTTCATTGTAAATGATATTAAATTAGCTTTAATTTGGTACCAAATTTCAGTACATATTACTATTCATTAAACAATTACGGAGCTAAAAAAATGAAACTTAGGTTAGGGACCGACCATTTAACCTGAAGGGGGGGGGGGGGCTATGGTTTTTTTCTAAAAAAATATTTTGGATCTGATTTTTAGTGAAAAAAATATTTTGGCTGCCAAAATGATGAAAAAAAATTTTCTGAAGGTGGCTTCTGCCCCAAAAAGTAATGTTAATTTTGAAAAAAAATATTTTGTTGATACACGTGTAAAAAAAAAATTTCTGTCCAGAAAAAAAAACCATAACCCCCCCTTCAGGTTAAATGGTCGGACCCTTAAAACGAAAATACAAGAATTTTTTATGGTGTACTGTAAAAGTGGCCCTATACTGTCTATGCGTGCAGGTTATGTTCGTGTTAACATGTTTTTTTTTTTGAAGAGGGGATATAGGAGGGCTGGAAAAAAATTGGTCTAGATGGGAAGTGGGGGTGCACGGAAAGTGATTTCAGCCCATGGCCTATAGCTGTCTTATTAGAAAACGCTCTGAAAACGGTTTTCTTTTTAGGACACTGCCTTAGCAAAAATGGAATGTTTGGGGGGGGGGGAGTGGGTACGCAAAGAAACTAAGATGCATGTTTAATTATATCTGACCTTGGCCCTTGACCTTGACCTCGGGATATCGGGATCAAGATGGTGTATTTGCCAAAAGGTCAAGGTCTCAGGCTGTCCATCTAATAAGGTGAAGGTCATTTCAAGGTTAAAGGTCAAGGTTGAATAAACAAGTGTTTTCAGTTTCTTTGCAAGCCCCCAAAACATTCCAAGCCCTTTTTGCTATGGCATTATCCCCTTTCAGAGAGTTACTTAATAACGTAGGAGGTTGGATTCTATGGCATGTGTTATTAGTATTTGAGTGCTTTTAACACTAGATAAACATTCAACAACCGGGCGAGGGGATTAGCTGTCGTTTCCGACGACCCCCTCTCTTGTTCACGGACATAAAAGTTGTCAAAATGGTCAACTGAAGAACAAATATTTTCATACACTTCGGTATTTATGTGAAAAAAATATTTTGGCTGCCAAAAAAATAATGCTAATTTTGAAAAAAATATTTTGTCGATACAAGAAAAAAATGCTTCGACATTTCATAATGTCGAAGCACAATATGAAACATATTTGACAAAAGTCGACTAAGGGACCGACCATTTAACTTGAAAAAAGGGGGTGGGGTATGTTTTTTTTCTTGTATCGACAAAATATTTTTTTCAAAATTATCATTATTTTTGGGGCAGAAAGCCTCCTTCCGAATATTGTTTTTATCGTTTTGGGAGCCAAAATATTTTTTTCACATAAAATCAGCTCCAAAATATTTTTTCTGATCGTGTGAAGCAGTAAAGACTACCTGCGGAATAATTCAAAATAATTCCGTTTAAATTATTTTATAATAATATCAGAAAGCCTATTTTATTCAACGAGCCACGACAGAAACGTCCCGAGTGCACAAAATCGTGATGTCGAGAAGCAATCTTGCGAGAATTTAATGAGTCATTTGCAATAAAATAATGCATACGAAGGCATACGAAACAGTGGGTCCTTAAAGGTCAGCACTGAATATCACGCAAATTGCAGAACGCAAAAAAAAACCTGCTTATGAGCTAATTTTCACACAAAATTGTTATTTTAAAACAACTAGGAGTCAAGTCATTTAAAATCTTGTATGTGTACCAAAGAATTGTATATTTAACTTGAATTTACTTTGTTGTGAGAAAAATAATTAATAATTGTGGGAATGATAGTCCTACAGTCTTATTACATGTCTGGTCGATACCGATTTGGTACGTACTTATGTTTTTTTATATATCTTTTAATTTGTTAAAATATACCATATTTTTCTATAAACTGAATACATGAAATTTGAATTAATAGACTGTCAAGCAGATTTAGGTTCAGTCGTAATCTCCCACCGCGAAGACACGAAAAAGTGTAATAAATTAATATCAAGATAAAAAATAAGGGGATAACCATTTGATTTTAAGGGGGATGAGGGGCTTAGGCGATTTTGTGAATAAATAATTTAATCTTGGTTACACTGAAAATAAACATTTTATCCTACTTGTCATGATAATAAATAATTTAATTTTTATTTGAAGAATTATTTTTTGCTGCAAATGAATAATTTGATGGGACATTTGGAGAAAAGAAACAATTTGTTAGAAAATTCTCGTGAAAATAAATAAATTTTCTAAGCAAAATCGCCAAAGCCTCCCCCAAAAAATCAAATGGTCGTCCCATAATGGCATAAATATTTGATGTATCTATTTCTATATTCCAGGATATCAAAGTATGACAAGTTTCTTGTTGTTTGTTTTGTGCATTGCACTTAATCGGATACAAGGTAAGTATGTAATCCAGAAAGGGGAGGTGTGGGTACCCATAAACCGGTTTAACCCTACCGCTGGCTGTTGCCAGTGCCGGTACCAAGTCCGTCTATCCCGAGTTCGTATCGTTATCTATGTTTGTCTTTTGTTATTTTATTGTTTTTCTTATGCAGGTCCCTGGTTGATTGTGACATGTGATTGTAATGTTTGGCCATTGTAAGTGTTTCCTGTTATCTTCCTATTTATATCTGTAATCAAGTAGGACCTATCAAAATCATCTAATTTTATTGGTGCTAAAATAAAGCTTTGATGTAAAATGGGTATAATAACAAAATGACTGAACAGAGTGGTCAAAAGCCAAAGTCCATGAGACAAAAAGACAAATCAGGTGGAAACCACCGGCAAAATTGTCGACCACAATGGTCCTGACTGGGTACAGGCATTTCAAAAGAAATGGTAGGTAAAACTGGTTTTAAGCTAGCCAAACCTCCCCTTCCATTGTGGTATTGGTATTTGTTGAACTGAAAATTAAGATGATAGTCAAATACATCGGCAAACGAATACTGAAGCAAGAACAGGGAAAGGGGAAATTCTAAAATCATAAATCCAAAATCATGGCAATTCACAGCAAAACGAACTGAGACAGTATGACAAAGACAAAACAAATAAACAAAAATGAACAAGAACGCCACAAAACTAAAGCACTAGCAGTGTGAACCCCTATAAAAACTGAGGTATCATCAGGTGCTCCGGAAGGGTAAGCATGATCTGCTCCACATGTGGCACCCGTCACACTGCCAGTGAAAAGTCCGGTTTTGTCACAATCGGTGTTAGTCAGTCCGGTAACAAACTCTGGATCTACCCAAAAATATCTGTTCTCATTTGTGAAACAGAAACATTGTAATGGTCTGTCAAATCGTGGTGACGACCGTAAAACTTCTGTAGTGACAATTGCAACAGTGACTGAACATACCCTTGATGTATAAGTTTTTGAGACAGTAATTTCGCTCTGTTGACAAAATCGCTGTACAAACTACAGGCACGGCAATAGCGAATGAGTTGTGAAATGTACACGCCATATGCCGGAGAAGTGGGAATTTTACTGCTCAAAAACGGGAAGTTCACTATTGGAAAGTCGAAACCATCACGCTTGTCGGAAAGTTTTGTTTTCAGACGTCCAACGTCAAACCAACTCTAATTCCAAAGGTTGTACATTAACGTAATAGAAATATAGTCTATGACATTGTTTCCAGTTTGTTACGTATATTTCTCAAATCGAGTTTACCGAGAACTTTTAAATGTGCAAATTTAACTATCGAGATTTAAGAAATTATTGACATTGTTGGAGATTGTTTCTTCGATTTCTACCGAAGTAATTGGAAGTAAAGTGATCTCCGTAGTCTCCATTCTCAAGTATTTCGCCATTTTGTTGCTACTATCGTTGCTATGTGTATTATTGCGCTATTCATTAACAGGTATGTTGAGTGAAATATTTTTTAATAAAAATGTCATATTACCAATAAATTGAGTAAACTTAGTCATAAAAATGCAAAAACAAGATGTAGGTGTTAATTTCATCAACATTCGGTTGCACTTAGTCATTAAAATGCAAAAACAATTTCGCTAGCCAATGATGTAGGTGTCAATTTCATCAACATTCGGTTGCACTTTTTCTGGAAAACTGACAAAACTTGACCAATCGCCAACTGAGAACAAATCATAACACACATGTTAGTTATTGTTTCGTTAACCAAACGACCAGGCGATGCTGAGATTTGAGAAATTAGAGAAAGGATCTTAAACATTTTCCTTAATTTTCGTTATGTTCACTGAACTTGAAATCCTAATTTGAAAATGAATGAATAAATAAAATATGAATTTAATTATTTAAGTATAGGATTCTCCTTAAAATCATGCAAAATGTGATAGGTCAAGACCATTTGCAGGCTATGAAACATCAATATTAAATTCATTGGACCCCCTAAAAATCTCTAAAATTATTTTTTGCATATTTCCTGATTGGGGAAAATTGAGAAATGAAATGACTATTTACATAGCGAAGAATTGGGAAGCAATTTTCCATATGTTTTGATATTGGTAAAATAATGATTATACTTAGATTTATTCCAGTACTTTCCCAACTTCAGAAATTACTTTTATGGCTAAAAGCATCATCTATGTTAGCAACTGGAAGCATTTATATTGAACAAAATGTCTGCAAAGAAAAATTTTTGAGTTATTAGCTCATTGCTTGATTTGCATGATTCTTACATAAATAATGCTTTCAGTAACACGTCAATGTTGGTGTACTGAATTTTTAATTGTTTGCTGATATATATTATTATATGCTATTTTGGATGTGTCAAGATTTGTAACATTGGAATGGAGATAGTATTTGGCTATGACTGGTGCTGTCTAGAAAAAATTCTGACGAAACCAAAATAAAATGTCTTATTTCTAGAAGGTAGTCAAGCGTATTTTTCATGGAATAAAAGATTGTAAACGTCGTCCAGCTTGCGTTTCTGTCAGTTTGTTGTAATTCGTATCAGGACATTTATCGACTTGAAAAGTATTTAAGAGGAAACAATTACAAGTTTTCCAACCAAAAGATCA
Organism: Modiolus philippinarum; assembly: GCA_002080025.1. Lineage (NCBI taxonomy): Eukaryota > Metazoa > Mollusca > Bivalvia > Mytilida > Modiolidae > Modiolus > Modiolus philippinarum. Next base: position 48,306 of record MJUU01054565.1, on the reverse strand, counting down.
ATCATAAGTTTATTTCGACGCGCATATACATGTTCAATTAAAAGAGAATTACAATACGACTGACTAAGATTCTTTCATTCACAGTTGATTGAATACACGAAATCCAATTATCGAGACTTTCTCATAAGGCATAGTTTTCTACATGACCGCCTTATTCATCAGGGCTTCAAAATATCATCTTCTACGATCATTAAAAAGTTTGTAAATAGATATCAGTCCTTGGTGGTAAAATTTGAAATTCAAACAGTGATTCAAGATTTAATACTGTCATCGAGTAACTGTTCTACCACCAATTTATCCATCCATTTAACCAGTGCACTCACCTGTATTAAAGAGTAAGTTATCAAATACTGTGAAAAAACTTATCAAACTCTGGTGTAAATTACTTTTGGAGTGTAAAAAAATCCATTGAAATTTTAGATAAACTAAAATCAATAAAAAGACCAGTTTTGTCTATTGACAGTTATGATTTTTCTACACTTTATACAACCATTCCAAATAAATTGATTAAATGAAAATTGGGACAACTTACTTAAATAGTCTTTCAATTTTCTGTTCAACAGTTCATTTGATGTAATAAAAAGCAAGGATTCCTCTCTAACATCACTTACAAAAATTATTGTTCCTGGACTTGCGATGACATGATTAAGAGACTGAATCTTTTTCTAGACAACATTTTTGTTCGTTTTTGCAACATTGTTTATAACAGGTCATTGGAATTCTCTTTGGTACAAACTGTGCACCTCTCATTGTAGATCTTTTTTCCGTTCTGTTATGAACGGGACTTCATTTAAAAAAGCTAAAGGATGGAACCATACAAAAAAGTGATCAACTTATTTCAATTTTAAACGATAACAGCAGGTATATCGACGATATCCTTACTATTGACAATCCCTAGGTTTTAGACTATGTCGACCTCATTTACCCACAAGAACTGAAACTTAATAAATCAAACACCGATTCTAAATACTGCTCATTTCTCGATCTAACTATCATTGTTGACTCTGGATAAATGAAAAAAAACCTAAAATTTATGATACAAATGATGATTTTGATTTCATTATTACTAATTTCCCTTTTCTTAATGACGACGTTCCTGTAGCTCCTTCATACGGGGTGTATATGTATCAACTGGTACCATTCGCTCGTGTCTATTCTACTCTTGACGACTTTAATAAACGTGACCTTACTATCACATAAAAACTTCACAACAAGGTTACAGATTTCATAAATTGATAAATTCATGTAAGAAGTTACATAGAAGAATGATATGGACATTTGTTGTCTAAATATAATGCGACTCGTAAACAGGTTATTATACGGGCATTTCACACCCTCGTTTTTTGGAAATGTTGTTATAAAATGTCAAAAACTGATAAAAAAATCCAGAAAAACAGGAACTTAAGTTAGATCGGTAGTCTTCCGCCATTTTGAATCTGTGATTGATGGTCTACTTGGTATAATCTGCTTTTATATATGCAATTAGTTTTATCCCTGGTGTAACATTTAAGCATTATTTCACTGAAACTAAAAGGAAATAACACAAAAATGCTTGATTTACATGCATTTTGCTAATTAGATGCGGTTTGAAAATTTTAGAGTACAACATGTACAATAGTTTGAAAAAGGACATTTAGAATAGGAAGATAATCGGATGAAAATATTTTACATAGATATCAATACGTTAATATACAGTTTATAAATTGTTCTGAAAACAAAGTCGGTGACCCCCAATTTTTCTGGAAATTTTCTAACAGTATGTCAAAAGAGCTTACTTATGAACAAAATAAAAAGAAATCTATCGATAGATTTGAAAGAAAACACAAAAATACCAGTTTTTCCCTGTATATTCATTAGAAAGATTGGATATTTTCAATATAAGTTATTTAGAAAACAAGCACTTTATTACCACTTTTTATTTTTTCATTGCAATTCAAACATCAGCAGGAAACTTTCTTGTGAAAATGAAAAAAAATCCATGGACAAAAATTCTTTACGTAATAGGGAATATTGACCGGATATTCTTAATGATTCCGTTAAATTGGGTTGGAATCCAATAACCTGAGGATTTTAGTTATACTGTCCTCTCGCTGATACTGCCGATATCTACTGAAATTCATTATGATTCTTTAACTAACCCCCGGGGAGTTTTGAATTTGATTTTTATTCCGTAGTGCGACAGTTTTTGACCAGCAGGCAATGCTCCTTTAGCCAGCCGGAAGTTTAGCGGCGAGCACTCATTGAATCCAAATTGCGTTTTGTATTATTCTTTTCTTTTCAAGATTGTTGTGTTGGAGTTAGTGGTCTATCTGTATTGGGTTTTATTTGTGTGTTTATGGGCGCATTTCAACTGCGCGAATTAGGGGATTAAAATACCTTTCAACTGCGCGAGCAAAGTAGCTTACAACTGCACGAGTTTTTTTACCTGTAATCTTCAAGGGAAAATAAGTTTAAAAAAATGCCAAATATTTTTAAGTAAATTTATTTCATTTTGTATGAGATAACTGAAAAAAAATCCTACTACAAATTTTATGAACGCTAAGTGCACAGGTTTACAAAAATGAGACAGAATATCAGTTCCATTATGATATTTGTTTCTGACGGAATAAATTGCATATAATAGTTGTTCCCAAAGGAAGTAATTCAATGCAAATGTTTGTTCCAACGGAACTTTTGTCGAGTGGAGCAAAATAGAGAATCCTGCACAAAACCCTACTTCAACTTCCCCAAAGTGCATGAGCAGGGGAAACAGAAAATATTGATATTCATTTATTTAAGATATTCCTTGAATAAATGTCTATCAATACTTGCTGGCTGGTGTGAGAGGTTCCATGCAATAGAATTACAGGTAAATTACGGGTAAAAAATACTCGCGCAGATGAAATGTGTTTTCTCGTGCAATTGAAAGATTATTTTCGTGCAAATGAAAGGCCGATTCGCGCAAATGAAATGCACCGATGTTAATTATACTATAAGGAAACGGGATAGAGAAAGAAGAGGTTTGGGTACCCATAAACCGGTCTAACCCTACGCTAGCTGTTGCAAGTGCCGGTACCTAGTCTGGCTATCCCGAGTTCCTATCGTTGTCTATATTTGTCTTTTGTCATTTTATTGTTTTTTGTGAAGCTCCAGTTCCCTGATGGATTGTGGCATGTGATTGTAATGTTCAGCCATTGTAAGTGTTTCCCGTTATCTTTTCTTCATTAAGGAACAGTTTGTATCATCTATGACCTTTCAATTACAACAGCTATATATAGAATTGCTACAACACTCTATCGCGATTGAAAAAGAAAGGGGGGGGGGGGTTGGCGTGTCATTGAACCTATTTACCCTCAAAATATTATTTGAAATGCTTGTACTAAGTCGGGACCTTATTTTCCGGTTGTTTTGCACCTCCTTTGTCTCTTTGTCCTTTTTATTTTAACTCCTGACAATGCTGTTCGGTAATTTTGTTATAACCTCAATTTGAAGTTTGAGTAATACAATCCCTGAAACAGTCAATGCTTACCCTTCCGGAGAACTTGGTGATATTTCCGGTTTTCGGAGTTCATACTATATACTGTTTCTTTCTTGTTCAGTTCTGTTTCTTTGTTTGATATTTTTAACTCGTGTAGTCTCCATTTGACTTTTTTTCTCTCTCTTTGATATTTTTATTTCGGTATTTGTTTTCCAATTCAAAAATTAGAAAAGTCAGAAAAAAAGTATTACGGTACGTTATTTTAATGTGTCCTTCATCGATTTGGGTATAATCTGCTCAAGCAAGAACTTGGCTCAAGTTAAAAGAAATGATCCATCTCTGCTATCGTGAGCAATAATCATTCATTGTGATTCAGTTTCAGGACAGGAATGTAATGCCGAGTATGACTTTACATGTATAAATGGAACACGTGCTGTTCTGTGTGATGGTTATGCTGAATGTCCTTCCCAAGAAGATGAGGCACAATGTTGTGAGTAATTTCTCCTCTTTTGTATAGTCCATGATTTTATTTAAATACATAGATACATTTTGCTTTTATTTTCAATTTTTACCTCTTTTGCCACAATGCTTCGGTTTTTCGTTTACAAAAGTATTTCGAGCAATCTTGTTTGCCCACTTTTGATACAACACGATATCATCGTAAATCGTAAGGAAATTTGCAACAATATATCAAGGTTCCGCGACGACAAAAAATTTTAGGCTAAAATAATCACGAATGTAATACCAACCAATATCAAAATTACAATAAATAACAAAATAACGAAACTATTGTTAATTTACTTTCTGCATATATACTTTTCGACAACTTGTGTCTCCTCGGTGTACAAATCAAATCATAAGAAAGTCCAAACATTTGGAAGATATATAATAAAGGATTGCTTGCATGACTTATATTTGTGATTTTTCACAGTTTTGACCTTATTGTTGGATACATTACAAATACTGTCATCCTTTCAATTCAAACTCAATCTGTTTCACTCGAATAAAAGAACTTACTTATAACATGAAAACACAAAAATAAGTTGACATGTTAGATGCTTGACAAAACTTGTGTAAGGCAATTTGTTATGATTTCATGAATTTGTTAGTTTTGTATTTATTCAGAATGAAGACAGTCGTATGCAGAAAAAAAGCATATTTTTTTGTTTGTTTGCATGCAGTATAGTATCCATTTGGTATGAAAACATTTCCTATGCTTTGCAACGTTCATCTTCATTTCACATTGATTTTTTTATGATTGATAAGTCTTAAATTTGTTTCATTAAAAAATATATTTTTTAGATACAGGTATATAATCAATAAGTAACAATTAAAACTGCAAAAAAATCTACGAAAAAAAACTTTTCTAAAAATCCATATCTAAATTTTTGTTAATTTTGTTTAAAACTAAGGAGTATTTCCCTCTTGCAAAGCTATAGGCCATGGGCTGAAATCACTTTCCGTGCACCCCCCCCCCGACTTCCCATCAGTCCTCCTATATCTCCTCTTCAAAATAAAACATGTTAACACGAACATAACCTGCACGCATGGACAGTATAGGGCCACTTTTATAGTACACAGTACACCACGAAAAACTCTTGTATTTTCGTTTTAACCTAAGTTTCATCTTTTAAGCTCCATAATTATTTAATGATAAGTAATATGTACTAAAATTTGGTACCAAATTAAAGCTAATTTCATATCCTTTACAATGAACTCAAGTTTGTAAACTTTACGCCATTTTTATGACTTGGGGATACAAAAAATGTACCCCCTGCAAAAAAATAGCGAAAATGACAATTTTAGGCTGTCAATTCCTTTCAGATTAACAACCCTCGTCATTTGATCTAATTTTTATTCCAAACTTATCAGTCGTGATACAATGTTGGAAAATAAAACCATTAAAGACCCTAAATTTTTGATTTTCTGTAAAAAAAATTGATTGAAAAATGTGAATTTTCGGACTTTTCTATTTTTTCACAATTTCGACTTTCTGGCGTTATGGTCGTAAAAATCTGAATATATATTTAATAATTGCCGTTGTAATAATGATTTATGATATGTAAGCAACAAATATTGTGCAAACATTTTAGTTTCAGACGTATTGTAGGTTCAGAAATGTCAAAATTAACACCCCTCCCCCTCAAAATTGAGGGGAAATATGAAATATTCGGGCTCTAAATGATTAAAGAATAATGTTTTATTGGAATTCAAGTGTTTATTTCACTAAAGCTGACATGCAGAAGATCATTTAAGTAAATTTAAACTTTTTAAGAGGTCCCTTTTTGACTCTTTTGCTCGAAATTGTATGCAAAATGGGAATTTTCCGTTTTTCAGAATTTCTGCTGTTTTGACTGTGAGATGCAAATACTTCATGAAATTGATATGTAACTTGAAAATGTTGATTAGATATCCTTTCAATATATCTAAGTCATAAGAAAATATGTTTTTAAACATTTTAGAATAACTACAGTCTCATAAATTACAAATTACACATTGAACACTCCTTGTTCCTCTAAACATTGTTTTACAGAACTTATATATCGGTTAGAACAATGAATTGGCATATCTGCATATAAATCCTCCAGATTTGCAACATATAACTATTAAAAAGTGAATTTTGGACAAATCTGAAATGTAGAAAATTTCCATTTTTCATCAATTCTGTACAAAATGTTGAGTTTAAGGTGACAAGTGGGACTTAAAATGACAAATCTTGATAAAAGTTATGCAACATTGTTATATGCAATGCAGATTTTGTGTGTTTTGGTTATTTTGATGTGAATATAGTAAAAAAAATTGACTATTATAGGGAAAATTTGTTGGGGTAGGGGTAATTTTTTCCGTATTTAGAGTCACGTTAAACAGTCCTTGTTTTTCTAAACAGTGTTTTAAGACAACTAATGTATCGCTTAGAACAATTAAATGGCATATTTGCAGATGAATCCTCCAGATTTGACATATATTACGATTGAACAATGTACTTTGGGGAAAACTAAAATGTTGAAAATTCCCATTTTCCATCAGTTTGGGCCAAATATTAAGTTTAAGTCAACAAATGGCTGCTTAAATACCAGATCATGATGTAATTCATGCAACACTGTCATATATAACACACATTTTGCATGTTCTGATTATTTTTATGCGAACATAGACAAAAAAAATGACAATTTTAGTGAAAATTTGTTGGGGTAGGGGTAAGATTCACTGTATTCAGAGTCACATTAAACACCCCTAAACACTGTTTTAAGACAACTCATGTATTGCTTAGAACAATTAATTGTCATATCTGCAGATATATCATCCAGATTTGCCATATATAACGGGTTAACAGTGAAATTTGGCAAAATCTGAAATGTTGAAAATTCACATCTTTCATCAATTTCAGGCAAAATATTGAGTTTAAGGCAACTAATGGCTGTTAAAATACGAAATCATGGAATAATTTATGAAACATTGTCATATACAACACACATTTTGCGTGTTTGAGTAAATATGTTGTGAACATAGACAAAAAATTGACAATTTTAAGGAGAATTTGTTGGGTATGGGGTAAAATTTTCGGTATATTGAGTCACATCAAACACTTCTTCTTTTTCTTAATATTGTTTTCAGACATCTGATGTATCGTTTAGAATAATTATTTGGCACATCTGCAGATATATCCTCCAGATTTGGCATATACCACGATTAAACAGTGAAATTTGGACAAATCTGAAATGTTGAAAATTCCCATATTTCATCAATTTCAGCCAAAATATTGAGTTTAAATCAGCAAAAGGCTGTTAAAATACGAAATAATGGTATAATTTATGAAACATTGTCATGTACAACACACATTTTGAGTGTTGTGGTTATTTTTATGCGAACATAGACAAAAATTGACAATTTTTCAGTAATTTTTTTGGGGTAGGGTTAAGTTTTATTGGTGTATGATGTTTATATCACATAAGAATGGCCATTATTTGTAATAGTTGTAAAGCAAATATAATAACCTTTCATTTGATACCTACTTTAAATGATATTTGTTTACTAAAAGTAATATTGGGCAAAAGAATGACAAAACTAAGCAAAATCAGAAATATTCAAAGATCTATTTATTTGGTCTATTTGAAAATAAAACTTTGGTCATTAAAAATATGTTAACATTATGTTAATATGTTTTATTATCAAGAAAATAGATTGAAAAACTAAAAACAAATTTCAGAATCGGGAATCGAGATGTACTTTGGGTTCTTTAGACCATCAAACTTACGCAATTTCAGTGAAAATATCTAAATTTTCCTCAATATTTCATAGGGGTAGGGGTCCGTTTAATGGCGCTATTGAACGTATAGGGTATAAAAATTGTAAAAATTTGGGTTCTCTGTAAAGCTCATACAATAAGCAATCATTTGATACATCGTTTTTATAACTATAAAGCATTTGGTCAACATTTTGAAGCAACTGAAAGAAAAACTTGAACGAAAAACGAAATTTTCCAAAATTTCGGTAGGTGGGTCTAAAAATGGGCCCTGTTCCACCAGTGCGTGCAGTTTATACTCGTGTTAACATGTTTTATTTTGAAGAGGGGATGTATGCGGACTTAAAAAAATGGGTGGGGTTGGGAAGGGGGAGGTGCACGTGGGGTTATTCCAGCCCATGGACTACTATGTCCTTTGTTGAATTTTGCTTTCCATTAAAACCATATTTGGTTATAGTTTTCTTTCAGTTTTAATCGTGTTTTAGTTTGTGGTTTTCCAAATGTTTTAGTTTTATCTGCACTGAAGAAACAATCATTGTCGAAATGGCCATATGCAGAAACTAAATTTACAGTTACTTCGGTATTTTGTTATTTCATAGATTCAGTGATTCCATCTCAAAGTATTGATGTGTTGATTTTTTCGCATAACATACACAAAAATGTTGCCGGAAAGAATATGACTAAAATTTCCCGTATTAACACCGTTTGGCGAAAAGAAATTTATATTTAATCTTTTTGTAGCGCGAGGGGTTAATTGTTTTCCGTCAATTAAAATTTAGTTAAAGAATTGGCATATAGGAAAAATTACAACTACAATCCAATTTCATTGATATTCTATTTTTAGGAATTTAATTTATTTGAATAGGTCAGGAATCTAGTCATTCCTTCTTGGTGGTATTTGAGATGATTGTTTCTGCCTTCAATTACACTTAGTCTAGAGTTCCCATCTCAAACTCCCCGTTTTATCAAAGCTAGTAATTTGTGTCCCATTATCGAAGACATAGCAATACCTAAGTATAAAGGGAGAAACGAGGAAAAAATAGAATAAAAACATGTTTATTAGTTTCATTTTTGAGTTTTGATATCTCATTTTGCGTTATATTGTATTCTTGCTTGTTTTGTCGATGGTTTTCGGGTCTCTTACACAACTGATTCAACGATCCTCTTTTATTATGTATCTATTAGCTCTATTACCGTCAACAGTGGTAACCCAAAAACCACTGTATACCACAGAACACAAAAATTAAGCCCAACTTGAAAAGATCACATACGTTTAGCTATATTAAATAATTCAAATGTTTCAATTTTCGCTCACCTGGCTTTCAGTTGCCGCAATAAAGCTAACATTGTAAGTTATACAGTTGAACTTAAGTCTCTCAAACTTTGGTAGCTCAAACACTACCAATATCTTGAACTGTATTTAAAGTCTGATGGTGTTTTATTATATTTCTTTGTTGGGCTTTTTTGACAAAAACGTACTTGATAGACCACTTTCAACTTGAGACATAATTTTGTAAACGGTGGTCAACAACAATTTTTAAAACCATATTTCTAAGTTACCACATCAATATTTATTTGGAATCCAAATTTCATTGAAATAGGACGTTGAATTTTCCCGCCTTTTTTGGTGGCCATTTTTAAAATGGCGGTCAAGAAATAATTTTCAATACCACTTTTGAAGTAGTGAGATCTATATCCACTTGGACACCAAATTTCATTGAAATCGGATAATGTTGAATTTTCCCGTCGTTTTGGCAGCCATTTTGAAATGGAGGTCAATGAACAATTTTTAACTACAGTTTTGAATTCACAAAATCAATATCTGTTTGGATACCAAATATCATTGAAATCGGACAGTGTTGAATTTTCCCGCCTTATTTGGCGGCCATTTTGAAAATGGCGGTCAACAAACAATTTTCCACACTCCTTTTAAAGTAGTGACATCAATATCCACTTGGACAACAAATTTCATTGAATTCGGACAATGTTGATTTTTCCCGCGTTTTTTTTGCAGCCATTTTGAAATGGAGGTCAGCGAACAATTTCTAAAATCAGTTTTGAATTCACAAAATCAATATCTATTTGGAAATCAAATTCAATTGAAATAGGACAATGTTACATTTTCCCGCCTTTTTTGGCGGCCATTTTGAAAATGGTGGTCAATAAACAATTATCACCATCTGTTTTGAAGTCGCTACATCAATATCCACTTGGAAACCAAATTTCATTGAAATCGAACAATTTTTAATTTTATCGCTTTTGTGGAAGCAATTTTGAAAATGGCGGTCAATAAACAATTTCTAACATTGGTTTGCATTTGCGACATCAATACCTATTTGGAAACCAAATTCCATTGAATTGGGCAATGTTGAAATTTTCCCGCATTTTTTGGTGGCCATTTTGAAAATGGCGGTTAACGAATAATTTTCAGCATCTGTTTTGAAGTTGCAACATCAATATCCACTTGGAAATCAAATTTTATTGAAATCGTACAATGTTGAATTTTCCTCCCTTTTTTGGAAGCCATTTTGAAAATTGTGGTCAACGAACAATTTTCAATATTGGTTTTGAAGTCGAAACATCAATATCTATTTGGAAATCAAATTTCATTGAAATCGGACAATGTTGAATTTTCCCGCCCTTTTTGGCGGCCATTTTGAAAATGTCGGTCAACGAACAATTTTCAACATCGCTTTTGACGTCGCAACGTCAATATCTATTTGGAAACCAAATTTTATTGAAATCGGACAATGTTGAATTCCCCCCTTTTTTGGTGGCAATTTTGAAAATGGCGGTCAACGAACATTTTTAAAAACCAATTTTTAAGTCGCCACAGCATGGTAAACATTTTATCAATTTACACTTAACCTTCATCTTCTCTTGTTAGGGAAATAAAAGACGACAAATCATGAAAATTTGAAAATTCTATGAAAAAGGGCAACAACTTCTACAACGGTTTTTTCTTCAAAATTTCATGGTGGGTAGATCTTGATATGCTGAACCTTTTTGCATTTTACACTTGACTTCTATCTGTTCCACTTTTTGAAATAAAAAATAAAATATATTAAAATTTAGAGAATTTTACGGAAAAGGGACAATAACTCCAATACGAGTTTTCGGAATTCCTTTAAAATTGCAGGGCTAGGAAATCTTGACATGCTGATTATTTTCATTCGCAATCAGATTTTTGATATCTCTAACGGTTTTCGAGTAATTTGAAAAACATGCAATTTACCCCTTTGTTCTATTTTTAGTAACAATTTGCTTGGTTTTCGGACTAATCGAACACAATTTTGAAACTGTTTACCCTGGTGATGATTCAGGTCAAGTTTGGTAACAACTGGCCTAGTGGCTTAAGAGAAGAAGATTTTTTAAATTGATAACCAAAAGTATCAAATTTCTTAAATTTGACCAATAAGGGGCAATAACTCCTATATGGTTAGTCAGATTTTCTTCAAAATTTCAAGGTGGGTAGATCATGATATGCTTAACATTTTGCAATTTAAAGTAGACCTCTATCTGTTATAGTTTTTGTGATAAAAATAAAGAATATCAAAATTTAGATATTTTTACGGAAAAAAGGGCAATAACTTCAGAAAGAGTTATCAGATTTTCTTTAAAAATGCAGGGCAGGTAGATCTTGTCATGCTGATCATTTTTACCTTGTCAGATTTTTTATATCTGTTATTGTTTTTGAGTTATTTACCAAAAACAGCAATTTACCCCATGTGCTATTTTTACTAACGGCAGCCATGATGTTTGGTCCTTGACCTAATCGAACACAATTTTGAATCTAGATACCCTGGTGATGATTCAGGCCAAATTTGGTTAAAATCGGCTTCAGAGGAGATTTTTGAAAAAGTTTACGACGGACGAACGGACGACGGACGGACGCCGACCGACGCCAAGTAATGGCAATGGCTCACATGGCCTTTTAGGCCAGGTGAGCTAAAAAGGAAGAAAAAGAAATCACTATATCGTTTGGGACTTGCATCTCGAATTGGTCATTTCAGTACTCAATTTTACGACAAAAGGGACTATTTTGATTTCATAATTATCAACTTCTTTTATATGGACAGCAATATTCCAACTTCTTCTGCTTACGGAGGTCGATTCGTAACGCCTGAGCTATCACAAATTATAAACGCTCTCTTATTAGACATATACAGTGATTCTATGTAATGCCATGTAATGCTTAAATTACAGGCATTTTTGAAATCTAATGCAGTACATTACATATACATGTAATGCTTAATATGGAGCATTACACATTACATCCATTACTTTGTTATAATGTAATGTATTGCAAGTTGCAAGGCATTACAATTACAAGTTAGTAATACACCACGCATGGACATAACTATCTTCGTCAGCGCCTTATTCATCGAGGCTTCAAAAAATTCTCTTCTCGTATGATTATTTTAATAGTTATAAATAGGTATAAGTCTCTTGAAGAAAAATGTTTTTTTTTCTCAGATTTATTTTTAATTTAACACTGGTATGATCATTTCCCTTTACTGTTAACGACCTTCAATAGCTATTGCTGTTGAGTTGCTACCAGAAACTACCACAATGAAAGTGGAGGTTTGGTGCGTCATAAATCAGGTTTCATCAACTATTCCCTTTCAGATGCATGTAAGGACCATTGCAATTTTGAGGTGTTTTTCATGTTTCTTTTTTTTTTTTGCTCTTTGGCTCTTGATAATTATGTTCAGTAATTTCGTTATTACCCAATTAAAAAAAATTTGGCAATATAGGTAAATCTTCTTGTGATACAAATTAGATGTTTCTTTAACATCATATTTTGCCACAACTGCCGAATTTCCATAGGGTCGATTTAATAAATGTGTCCTTACCTGATCTTCTTGACCAATCAAATGCAGTGATGTTGTGATTGATTCATTCTTCGTGTCTATATTAATAATTGACAGTTCCTTGGTAAAAGATGACACAATGCCACATTGTGTATGAATGTTTACAATATTTTGTCTTTTGCCTTCAGCATTTGATGACATTGTGTTTTCTTTAACACAGAAGCTGACGAAAGATATAAATGTCACAAACTGACTATTGAATCGGTTCAATTACTTCATTTCGTCACAATTCGAATATTTTTAATGCAAAAGCATTGTTTTGTTTTTTATTTTGATACAGTTGCTCTTTGCGAAAAAAGACACGTTGCATGCATGGATCATGATTATTGGCGATGTGTGCCTGCTTCAATGGTGTGTGACGGCACAGACGACTGCCCTTATGGAGAAGATGAGTCTATATGTCCTGATGGTTAGTGCAGTTCATTTAAGCAGTCGAAAGTGTTTGATTTAAGAAAGGCCAGACGACTCAATCGCTAAATGTTCGATTATTTTTTTTAAAAAATCCAGAAATTTCTATGTGTGTCATTTCGTCATGTATTTATTTCAGTTTGTTTTAAAACACTTACACTTAGAACAAACTTTAAGAAGGGACTTGAAGGTTTTAACGTTATCCACTGTGAAGAGGCGTTTTTGATATCAGTATGCGTGAAAAGTCCCAATTATTTAATTTTAGCACAAGAAGGATGATAAGAATTTTTCTCTGAAATAATTGATTTGACAGTCAATACTTTTCAGAAGTGCTTAATAGGTAAAACTGTTGTTCTTTTTTGGCTAAGCAAGTAAGCGAATGAAATTTTTCTTTATGGTCATTATCAAAAGCACTGGAGAGATTTTTACCAAAATCGCCCGTTGACACAAAAGTCAGTAATTTTGAATTATGTGTTTCATTACTCAAACAACGCCTTTTAATTTGCAAAATGACATTTTACTTTATATATTAAATATAAAGGTCATGTTTAAAGCACATCAAGTAAAATCTCTATATTTTTTAATCGTATGAAAATGCTATAAACCTTTCTTTCCAATACATTTTAAGGCAATGTTCGTACGAAGAATTATCATCTTATTAGGCTTTGCTTTTATAGTTTTTTAAAGTTAAAAAGTCTACTGATCCATCACTACGGGCATATTATCTGGAAATATGAGGTTTGTAAATGACTCTGGAAGTCTGTATTCAATTAATTACAAACGTAACATCTTCGGTACATATAGATTATACATTTCACAAAAATATAAAAGTGGTTTGTAACAGTCTGTAATAAGTTCTGTTTGGTCGGGGGATGGGGTGGACTAGCTCACTTTTGAAACAAATGAAACATAGAGTTGAGTTCCAAATTATTATAAGGAATAAATATTTGACAAAATAATGGAAAAAGGTAATATTTAAGTATCGTTACAAGCGTACCACGTCGTTGGATTCCAACTCACTGAAAAAAATACGTAATGTAACGTAATGTTATCAAATAATAAGATGACATAACATTACATAATACGACTGGTGAAAACATTTAAGTATTGAAATAAACTATTTAAGTACCTCTCCGTGAAACAGAAAAAGAAACAGGCAAAGTGTATTTGTGCGGAGACACATTATGGAAAACGCAAACCTTTGATGTTTGATTTTAATAAAACTAACCAAGAAATTAGCATCTAAATTTAGTTACATCGTACAGTGAAAAGTACGGGAAAATTTTCCAGCCATTTTTTTCCATATAGAACCAGTCAGAAATTATCTCGAGACTTAACACATTTTCGAATGTAAAAACTGTTTTGGATGTGTTTTAATGACCAAACGGACACATAAGCCAAAATAATACAGAATCTTAATTTTTGATGTACCGCCCCTGTCTGACTCTTAGCTGGTGTACTACGTATGAAATCGATATCGGATCATTCAGTAAAAAGGAAACAGACAAACATATTATGAAAGAAATATATGTTAAATGTTTTAAGTACCCTTTGTATAAGTGTGTAAGACCAAAGAGAAAAATGTACATGTACATATTGCCGCCAAAAAAGATTCAATAGTGGTATATCTTTTTTTCCATTAAGATGTACCAATGAGCTATGGTCATAAGATAGAGAAATGTAATATGTGAAGAAATATTTTCATTCAAATACACAAACATTTACAGAATGGGCTTTTTCAGGTAGTGATATTCATCAGTTGGTATAATCTTGCAACAATCTGTTTACAATCGTCTTTCTATGCGAATGATCCCTGCTTTTCTCCTAATAAAATATATCTTTTACGTACAGGACACTGTGGAAAAACACAGTTCAAATGCGCCGATTCTTCCTGTATAAATAAACAGTTTAAATGTGATGGGATCACAGATTGCAAAGATGGCAGTGATGAGGGGAACTGCGGATCACGTGAGTAATAAACAACATAATATTGAAGTCACTGTTAATTCAGATTTTGCATATGCGCATTTCGACAACTTATGTCTCATCATCGCAGATCAAATCAAAACATTTGGAAACCTGTATATCGAAATATGTGTAAAATCTGATAGAGAACAAATTACGAATTTGATCTAAATAGTAAAACCAAAACAAACCAAGGCCAGAGCTATGCAAGAGGAAAATACTCCTTAGTTTTGAACAAAATTTAATGTAATGAAAAAAAAAGATTGCAATGATGAAGAGGACTCCCGATCACACAAGTAAATGTAATGGGACCACTGACTGTCAAAATAGCAGTAATGAGGGGTACCGCGGATCAAATGAGTAAATTTGATTTAATCTCAGATTGTAAAATTGGCAGTGATAAAGGAGACAGCGGATCACGTGAGTAAATGTGATGGGATCAGAAATTACAAATATGGCAAAGATGTGGGGATCTGCTGATCTCGTGATTTAATGTGATGCAGTTAAAGATTGCCAAGAAAGAAATGATGAAGGAGACTGCAGATCTCTTGCGTAAATGGGATGGGATCACAGGTTGTAAATATGACAGTGATCAGGGGGCTGCGAATTTTATGAGTAACTGTGATATGACCACAGGTAGTGAAGATGGCGGTGATTAGGGAGACTGAGGATCACGTGAGTAGATTTGATGTGACAACAGATTGTAAAGATGCATGTGATAAGGGGGACTCCTGATCACGTGAGTGGAGGAGATGGGATCAGAAATTGTAATGATGGCAGTTATGAGGGAGATGGCGGATCACGCGGGTAAATGTGATAAGATCTGTCATATTGTTAAGATGACAGTTATGATGGGGACTTATGATTACATAGGTCAATTTGATTGGATCGCAAAATGTAAAGATGGTTGTGATTATGGGAGTACAGACTGTATATCACATGATGTAATGCATCAGGCTATGCATGTAGATTATATAGGGCCTGTAAGTCTCGTACAATTTTGGAACTTTAGGGATCCAAAAATGTAACTGGTAGTTACATTTTACACAAATATATATGACGTTTTAAACAAAATCTGAACGAAATAATCCTCAGACGTCATGTTTTGGCGGGAATCGTTTTCGAATTGCTGTTTTTCGTGAATTCTCGTGAGTCACATCACGAGACTTACAGACCCTATTCATGTTATCATGCTTTATTTGAAAGAGTGGACTTAAAAGGACTGAAAAAATTGGTCTGGATGACAGGTTTGAGGAGGGGTTGTACCGAACGTGATTTCAGCCTATGACCTATTCAATGTTGTTGATATTTTAAAATTAAACAAATTTATCCCTTCTACAATAGGTAATAATTCAATAAAACAAATAATGAAAATTGGCACCAATTAAAATTATATAATCTGAGTAACGAAGTTGTGATATATTTCGCCTCCATAACATTGGTTTAGAAATGACAATTCTGCCACAAGACCATTTTCAAGCAGAAATCCTGCATAATACCCCATCCCGGTGTCCCCGGGATGCAAATGGGTATTGAGCGAGTCGGGCTGCTTAAAAAGTGCTGGGAGGTAAGGTACCTGGGGCGTGGAGGGTCTTTTCTGATGGGAAATACCTCGTCGAAAAAGATTATTTTCTTGCGTAACTCTTACTGAATTATCTCCCCTGATTTTTCGGGGGGAAAATAGGATTTTTGCAAATTATTCGCGCCAGAGACTGAGTAAGGGAGAAAGAACCTGCCAGACTTCCTAAAATATGCCCCCTGATGAGATTTCAATAATTTTCGCCGGGGTCCGAAGGTATGCCGGGAAAAAAATTTGCAAATTATTTTGGCCATATGCAAATTTTCCCGACCTTCTCCACGCATCTACTGGAAGCACGTAATATAAATACCGATCGAATATCTATTATTAGTAACACAATGCACAAGCCTGGTGATCGAGAAAAATCACCAGTCCACCTTAAAAATTTTCCAAATTTGAACAGTATAAATAAAATTATGCCATCCAAGATTATCATGGATCGCTTCGAAATGCAGAAATTCTGCAATACCCCACTGAAAAGGAAGAAGGGACAACTCGGGGAAAGATGGACTTTGCTGGAGGCATACCAAGCGGAAAGACGACGCCCATTAGCCGATGGGAGGGAAATTTAGGGTGGCCGAGACCATGGATCATGGATCGCTTCGAAGATTCCGTCTGCGAAGATAGCAGACAAACTTTATCACCCGAAATGTAGAAATTCTGCAATACCCCACTGAAAAGGAAGAAGGGACAACTCGGGGAAAGGTGGACTTTGCTGGAGGCATACCCAGCGGAAAGACGACGCCGATCAGCCGATGGGAGGGAAATTTAGGGTGGCCGAGACCATGGGGAACAGAGGAAAATCGCCAAGGAGGAAAGAGTGAAGGGATATAGCAGAAAATAGCTCGATTTGGTGCGGCTCATTGAGTCGGCGACCAAACAAAAATTCAAGCGCCGGGAAGTATTCACCAGGAAGCAGCTCAAGGCAATCGCGAGGCGGAGGGTGATCACCAATATCTCCGGGCTGAAAGGTCAGCTGGCCGAGAAGGTGAAGCAGAGCATTGATGATGCCGCAGACCATATTGAGGTTGCGGATAAGCGGCAGGCCTTGGGTGGGGTATTATGCACGGTGATCATCAAGCCTACGTCGCAGCAGGACGTGGAGACTTTCATTAAGCTAAGCGGGAGCGGAATCCGAAGCACGATTTCGGAGGGACTGGCGGAAAAGAAGGGTTTGAAAGCGGAAACAGTCCTCCACGTTGAGATGGTGAAGATCAGCCCGACGACCCGTGAAAATATCTACGCCAACCCAAAATTCCGGTCGGCCTTGATTGTTATCACCGAGTCGGCAGATTTGTACGGAGTGATAGGGCGGATGGAGGAAGCTCATATATCCCACTTCCCAAGAAGCTCGCGGCAATAGTAAACAATAGTAAACGTGCAAAATGAAGATCAGCAGTGCTTCAAATGGGCGATCCTCTCGGTCCTCAATCACGAGGAGGTGGATCAGCGGCAGACCAGCCGAGTCAAACAGTACGAAAAGTGGGCGAACGAGCTCAGATTCGACGGCATCGACTTCCCGGTCTCACTCCAGGCAATCGATAGGTTCGAGAATCTCAATGAAGGGATCAAGGTCAACGTTTACGGATTCGAGAAGGAGGTCTACACTATCAAGATACTCTTAGTATCCGAAAAGCACGTGAATCTCATGCTGGTGGGTAACGACGAGACGAAGCACAACTGCTGGGTGAAGAATCTCTCTCGGCTCTAGACGGCGCAGGTAAGCGATCAGGATGGGGAAGCTTACTTCTGCCGCCGATGCTTGAATCTCTTCACTCGGCAAGAAAAACTTGACTAGCACATGCAATATTGTGGGCAGAAGAAGGCGGTGAAAATCGAGATGCCCAACGAAGGGAGCTACATCAGCTTCCAAAACCACATCCGGTCGATGTAGGTACCATTCGTCGTCTACGCAGATTTCGAGTAATTCACGACCAAGATGGAGCCTGAACCGCCAAAGGCTGGCGTAGACGGAATCATGCAGCTGCTTGATGATGATGACGACCGTCCAGAAGGCGGAACGGGGCGACAGTCTAAACCCCATTCCAAGATCCTCCAGAAGCACGTCCCATCGGGATTCTGTTTACCATATCAAGTGCTCCGATGAGACGGTATACGCCAAGGCGCCTGCGATCTACACCATGCAGAGGGAACGGGAGGACGTGGGTCAGATCTTCGTGGATTGGCTGAAGAAAGATAACCGGGAGATCTATCAGCAGAACGATTTCAAGAAGCCCATGGTGATGACGGAGGAGGATAAGATCGCATTCGCGGAAGCTACCAAGTGCTTCATCTGTGACCAGGAGCTTGGGGAGGATAGGGTGAGGGACCATTGCCACTTCATGGGCAGATTCCGGGGAGCCGCGCACAATGAGTGCAATCTGAACTATTATGCGCCGAAATTCATCCCGGTCATCTTTCATAACCTGGCCGTTTACGATGCCCATCTCTTTATCAAGGCGCCAGGAGCCACTGAGGGCAAGATCGACTGCATCCCAATACGGAGGAGCACTACATATATTTTACCAAGAGCGTGGCGGTCGGCTCATACAAGGATAAGAAGGAGAAAGAGAAGACGCCCTACCAGCACCTGCGCTTCATCAATAGCTTCAAGTTCATTGGGGCAAGCCTGCAGAAGGTGGTAGAATCCACGCCTTCAGATTCCTTCACCAATATGAGGCGGGAACTTGGGGCCAAGCCAATTGATCTGGTGCTCTTCAAGATTGGGCACTTTGAGTCGGAGAATGGGCGGAGCATCACCCTGCGCAAAATGATGGACTGGGAAAAGCTGTGGCATATCGTGACGCATCCGGAAGACTACGAGCTGGGGAGTAGATATATCAAGGGGGAGAAGGTGGAAAGGGATGCTCAGCTGACGCTCTTGAAAGATTACTTGGCCCGCACCAATGCCCTGCGGGAGTGCCCTATGCGATATTACCAGCGCAACGACTTCGGGAGGTATTGGACGGTCGAGAAGATCGGCCTCCAGAATATCAGCCGCCGCATCCGGCATACATTATGCGCAGATCATATGATCGATATCGATATGAAGAATGCTCATTAGACTCTGCTCTCCTGGTATTGCCACGAAAATGGCATCGCGACACATATCGGCGACCGGGAAAGGCTAATCGCGGATCTGATGGCCTATGAGGGAATCAGCTGGGACGACGCCAAAACCTACCTGCTCGCCACCATCAACGGGAAGATCGTCAGCCTCAAGCATGACGCGCCATCCTGGCTCGGGGACTACTACGGGGGGATGAGGCAGATCATGGAGGAAGTGATAAAGCTGAATCCTGACCTGTATAAGGTCGCCTGCGAATCCAAGGAAAAGAGATGGACAGATTACAATATCGAGAGCACGACCGTAAATTACGTCATGTGCTCCCTGGAAAATAAGGCTCTGGTGGCTGCCTTCCACTACCTGACCGAGCAGGATATCGAGGTGGGAGAGCTCGTATTCGACGGGCGGATGATTCATAAGAAGGGGGTCCCGCGCACCAGGCTGTCTGAGATTCTCCAAGGCTGCTCTTAGAGGGTGAAGGAAGTCGTCGGGGCGATAATATCACCTTCACGGTCAAGGAGATGGATGAAGGGTACGATATCCCCGCCGCGGCGATCGGGCAGAGAAGCCATCACTAAGACCTGCTTCTCCGCAAAGGCGTCTACCCCTACGACTATATGGATAGGTTCGAGAGGCTCCGGGAGACCCAGCTGCCGCCCAAGGAAGTCTTCTTCAGCACGCTCACCGGTGAGCATATCAGCGAGGAAGATTACGCGCACGCTCAGAGGGTCTGAGGGCCTATGGATGCAAGACCATGCGCGATTACCACAACCTCTATATGGGGACTGACGTGGTCTTGCTCACCGACGTCTTCGAGAATTTCCGCGAGATCTGCATGAAGCGTTATGGACTCTCTCCGGCCCACTACTACACAGCGCCAGGGTTAGCTTAAGACGCTGCGCTCTAGGTCAGCGATATCAAGCTTGAGCTTCTTACCGACCCCGATATACTGCTCATGGTTGAGAAGAGGATTCGCGGGGGTCTGACAATGGCGTCTCAGAGATAAGCCCGGGCAAATAATCCCTACGTGCAAGATTTCGATCCCAGCAAGCCTGCCAACTATCTGATGTATCTGGTCGCCAATAATCTCTACGGGTGGGCGATGAGTCGGGCCCTGCCCACCGGAGATTTCCATTGGATTGACCCCTCGGAAGTCCCAGACTTCAGCACGCTCGGCGAAGAGGATGAGCAAGGATTCATCTTGGAAGTGGATCTCGAATATCCCAGGGAGCTACTCGCCGCAACGACTATCCCCTCGCGCCGGAATCCATGGTGATCAGTGGAGTCAGGAAGCTGGTGGCAAACCTCCTCGACAAGGAGAAATACGTGGTTCACTACGTGAATTTCAAGAAGTATCATGCCCGGGGTCTGAAACTGAAGAGGATTCAAAGAGTCCTCCGATTAACCCAGAGCCCATGGCTGAGGGCGTACGTGGAGAAGAACACGGCCTGCAGGGCGTCAGCATCCACTGCCTTCGAGAAGTATTTCTTCAAGCTCATGGTCAACTCGGTATTCGAGAAGACCATGGAAGAATCCGCAATAGGGTGGACGTGCGACTGGTGAATAGCGAGAAGGTCGCCCGGAAGTTCGTGGCCAAGCCCAACTTCAAGCGCAGGACGGTCTTCAGCGAAGATCTGGCTGCCGTCCATCTGCATCGCACCAAGCTGGTCTTTGATAAGCCCATCTACCTAGGATTCTCCATCCTTGATATATCAAAGACCCTGATTGTCGACTTCGTCTACGATTACCAGAAGCCCCGGTATGGCGACCGACTCCGCATCTGCTACACGGATACGTATAGCTTGATCTGCGATATCCAGACGGCGGACATAAACAATGATATGGCGGAGAGCGTGCAGCAGTACTTCGATACATCCAACTATGCCCAAGACCATGCCTCCGGGATCCAGGCTGGCGTGAATAAGAAAGTGCTCGGCAAATTCAGAGTGCGGCGGCCACCCGATGACCGAGTCTCCGGCCGAAAACATATGCCTTCATGGTGGATCGCGAGGAGTGCAAAGAGACTAGGGGCGTGAAGAAGAGCGTAGTCGAGACGAATCTGACCTTCGCCGACTATGAGGAGTGCCTGGATACGGGCAAGGAGAAATATCGCTTGATGAATATCATCTGGAGCCACCAGGTCCTGACTCTCGAGACGTGTAAGAAATCTCTTCTCCAATGATGAAAAACGCCACATCCTACCTGACAGCATCAGCACCCTCGCCAATGGCCACTACCGAATCGCCCAAGACTGACGTGGTCGCTTACACCCATCCCCAGAATTTCTCGAGGTCCGTGAGCCTCGGGAAAATCTTCTCGCTTCGCCGCCCCATCTGCCCTCGGCATGCTCTGACGGATGCGGATGCCCATCCCTCCCTAGATAAATAGAGAAACCCCTCACCAATCATGAGCTCGAGCGAGCCGTGAAAAATCTGCATATCCCCCACTTCAGAGGCGTCTTCATGCGAGACGACCTACCATCCAAGCCCAGAGATCTCGAGTGCGGCATCCTGAATCATGATGATCTCGCGGGCCCGGGACTCACTGGACGTGCTGGTTAAAAGACCACACCCGGAGAATCTACTTTGGCTCATACGGATTGCCGCCAAAGACCGAGCTGAGACGATATCTGGGCCTACAGATCGACCATTATACGGACGAAGTCCAGCCCGGCGGATCGGTCATCTGCGGCCATCTCTGCCTTTGCGTCTTGAAGCAACTGTCGGAAGACTGGACCTTCGAGGACGTCGTCTTCTCCCTGCTATAGATAAAGTATGGTCGATAAAATTGGTCTCACTCGAGGGGCCGACCGCAAGGATGAGATCGAAGAGGATATGGATATGAATTACAATCGCATCGTCAATCTCAAGTATCCGGAAAAGAATAATGATGCCGCGACGAAGAGATTCAGTCGCTGAAGAGGCTTGAAGAGGAAATGCATTGCATGAAGAAGGAAGAGATCAAACTACTCCAGAAGAAAAACTGGCTGGCAAGACAGATAGATCGGACTGCATCAATACCAATGGCGGTCGGATACGCGTGGACTTAGATATGCAGGGCAATGCGATTCGCAACCTTCCAGAGGGGACCGAAGCCGACGAACCGGTCACCAGGGGATGGCACGCCAAGAACTGGCAAGATCTGGTAATGATTATGCAGAGTAAGATTTCAATGCTGGATACGATAATTCGGGATCTTCATCCATAGAGGTTGGTCCAGGGATCATTCCCTTCAATCTTTCCGGTCTCTCGTTCAGGGGACCAGAATGGTTGCCCCCCATGGGCATGGCTTACTCGCAGTTGGATTGCTTGACCCATGAATTGAAAGACTTAGGATAGCCTCCCCTGGTTCGTCGCCGCAGGATATCCTTGATGCGATAGACGCCCTGGTCGGTGCGCTGGAGCTCATGACAATCCTTGCGTTGATAGGTCGGCAGCTGAGTAGCCAGGACCTGCGAGACGGCGAGGACTTCCTCCTTCCAGCGGGGCGTTTATCTCTTCTTGAAGATACCCTTCTTGTTTGCGATCCGGACCCTATCCCCGGGCTCGAATCGCGGCGGTTGCATGGGCGGAAGATCTCCGTAGAGATTCCAGAAGACCTTCGCATGATTCTCCTTTTGGCTGGCGGCGGCGGGAGCCCTCTTGATGGATCGATGCTTGGAGGTATTATACTTCCGCACCAGATCCTTCAGGATGGGCAGGTAGGCGCGCGTGCTATTGGCCGAGAAATATTTGAACATCCTCTCCTTCATGGTGCGATTCCAGCGCTCGACTACGCTCGATTTCTCCTCATTCTCCGTGGAGTAGAGCTCGAGCTCATGCTTCCGGAGCAGATCCCTCACCTCCCGATTATAAAATTCGGAGTCCTTATCCGTCCATAGCCTCTGCGGGGTGCTATCCTTGAAGACGGTCCGGAAGGCACCGCGCACCGTGATCCCCTTCTTATCTTTGAGCGGCACCAGCCAGCCATTCTTGGAGAAGACGTCGATGATGCCGAAGAGAAATTTATAGCCCCGATTATCCCGGGCGAAGGCGCTCATATCCACGAGATCGGCGGCCAAGGTATCGTCCATCCCGCACACCACCACGCCTTCTTCTAAAACTTGCGACGAACGGGCTTATGCAGCTCTTCGGCTAGCTGGTCGAACCAGCGCACTTTTTTTTTCTTAATCGTGCCTTGGTGCCGATAATGGGTCTGACGATACATTTTGTACTTTGATCTATACGCTCGTGGGCCGTGGGCTGCTGAATGCCGTCCAGCTCCTTGAGCATGGTCTTATAGCAGATGGATTGCGGGCGGCCGTATCCTGATGCTGAGCATAGCAGATATCGTGATGACAGGAGGCCTTATCCACGCGATTAATTGGCATGGACCAGGGTTTTGGGGTGCTGTCTGCCTTCAAACGCTTATGAAGCTTGGTGCCGGGTCCGGTGAAATTATGCTCCGGTAAGTGCATTTCCATTGGTATGCGATTGAGTATCTTATTCACGAGCCCGGTGCCCGACGCAGCGATAAATTGGGACTTCTGTGAGCGGCAAACGGCGCAAGTTCCGACTTTCCGCAGCTTCCCATTGCTTGCCACCACTTCGCGGACCCCTAGCGTACCGTTGGGCTTTTGGCATTTCACGCAGTAGGACATGCTTTATCTATATAAATGGACGTGCACGATATCTCGTACGACACCGCCGCAACCACCAGGAGCAATAACTATCTCCTCCCCCAGCGATCGATTCGCGGTCTGATCGTCGGGAAGTTGGGCTGCGGCAAGACTACGCTGCTGAATAATCTTCTCCTACACTCTGGGTGGCTGGACTACGATCGCCTCTACGTCCTCGGGAAATCTCTTCACCAGCCAATATATCAGCTCTTGCGAGCGGCGCTGGAGAAGGATCTGACCAAAGAGGCCATCCGAGGGCTTCTTACCCTGTAGGATGAATACCCTCTGCTAGATTTCGTCGAGACTCTTCCCCGAGGGCCTGGTGGGATCGATGCCTCCTTCTTCGAGCAGGAGGGTGACGTGCCCGACCCCCGTGAGCTAGATCCGATGGATAAGAATCTGATGGTCTTCGATGATTTGACGCTGAGAAGCAAAATGAGTGCGACCGCCATAGTAACGTTGATTGCTTCTACCTCTGTCAGAGCTACTTCAAGCTGCCGCGGCAGACCATCCGGGAGAATGCCAACTTCATCTGTCTCTTCCGCCAGGAAATCCCGACCATATTCATCGCGACTTCTGCACGGACGTATCTCTCGACCAATTTAAGACCCTCTGCCGCCGATGCTGGTCGGAGCCCCACAGATTCGTGACAATCGATCTGATCAGTCCCCGGGAGGCCGGCAGATATCGGTCCAAACTAGATGAATTCTTCGTAGTCCAAGATAAATTATGAAACCCTGATGAAAGAATCCCTTCCGCAGGTGCTCGCTCGAGCATCATCTCAAACAATTCAAAGATCTCGGGCGATGCTGGTGCGGAGTGGATAATCCGAGAGCCGGTCTGGAGAAGTGCTGCGATCTCTGTCAATCCTGCATTTCCCAGCGCCTGCAAGCCGATCTAGCGGAGAGCGCTGAAGGCCGATGCCCGTGCCAGCATGAGGAGATAGAAATCGAGGCTGCAGAGTGCGGGAGATGCAGATTGGTATGGCTCATGCCCCGTCACGACCCGGACGATATCAGCACCTTGGGGAGATATAGCACCAAACCCCGTCCTTTGCCCCAGCCTCCCTGCGGTCAAAGGGTGGTGAGAGGTCAATCATACCAGCTTCCTTGCCGACCGGGAAAGATATGTGCGCATGGCATATCACCCTATCGTCGAAGGTTCGCTGCCAGCACAAGTGCAAGACCGGAAAAATCTGCATGAAGACTTGCCCAAAGGATCCATCGTCTGCCGCCTCCAACGTCCGAAGCCCTCTCGATCGCAAACGCTCCCCCAATCGCCCCTGAACGCCCCTCCAAACGCCAATCATTCCTCCAATCTTTCTCAAGAACCTTCCTCCCATTATACTCTCACACTCAGAGGTTATCCTCCTGGTCGATAAGTCCGGCCCATGGTTGTGAGGTCCTCTGCCTTTTCGGATGCTCCAAGGGTATCCGAAAAAGCCATGATCGTAGGCATTCCTGTATAAATGAGCTTCATCAAGATCACGAGCAAGGAGCAGCGCGATGCTCTGGCCAAATCGGTGCACGATGTCAAGGCGAGTCAGCTGAAGGATCGATTGGATAAGCTGGGGGTAAGTCGAGACCTCGGCAGATTCTTCAAGCCCGTGGTGGAGGCCCAGGAGAAAGCTGCCTTGGAAATCACCAAGAATCTGCCGCTCCCACCCCCAATCCCCGCCTTGCCCCATCCTCCAAACTTTGCAGATCCGCTTCCGATCGAAGAGGATCCCGACACCACCCAGCACTATCTTCAGATGAGTATGACTAAACAGGCAGATCATACCTTTGGGCTAAGATCGGAGACTGGCGGAATTTTCATCGGGAACACTCCGGTCACTTTCGACGGCGACGATCTCCTGGTCAATGGCCAGCGATATAAGGGGACGCCTGGGTACTCATGGTGACGAAGAGGCCCGAAGATTTCGAAATGGACGATCTTGACGCTTACAGCGATATTCTGAAGAAGAGTTATGCGATCTACCAGAATAATAGTGCCCCCTCCATGACCACAAGTCCAATCTACGATAAGAATAAGAAACGGAGCGGGATGCTCTTCCTTCCATCAGAGCCGACGCAGCTGACCGAGCGCTTAGATTTATGCTTTCAAGGCTGGGAATACCGGCGTCCGCAATGAGATTGTAACCATCCTCGACGCCCTGGAATATATATCAATAGTGCCAGGTATACGCCCCTTCATCGTAATATCCTTAAATAAACTATGCAAGTCACGAAGCATAGATATCACCGGGGGTCGAAATATATTCGATGCCATGAAGAATCTGCTCGGGCGAGTCTTCACTTGTGCCGCCGCCAAGACCCTGGGGAAGAAGGCTGCCACCGCCTCCACCAATGCAGCCATTAAGGGAGTGGAGATGGGCACAACCAAAGCCGTGGATCATCTGGTGAGCAAGATCCCTTAAAAACCCAAGCCCCAGCTCCCACCGAAAGCATCCGCCATCCTATCGAAGCACGAGGGGAATATCCATAACCTCATCACAGGCGCAGGCATCGCACGCGTGCATACCTATAGATAAATGTCCAAGATGATGAATCTCCGTGAAGACCTAGTCTTCGACGAAAGCATCAAGGAGTACGAATTCAACGAAAACCATCCCATCACCGGGACGCAGCTGAATAGCTCTGTTTCTTTGCTTTGTATGTCTAACACCATTGTTTTCTGTGTTCTCGTTTTTGCCGTGTCTTTGGACTTCGATTTTTGTAAATGTCACTCCTTTATTCCTTCGGTATTCTACTGCCGTTGTTCCGGCACCGAGATCCGCCTCTGCATCGAGTCGCAGGATCTCCTCCTCAATCCTCCCATAGCTACCTCTTGCTGGAAGGAAGACTCCAGAAGGGTGATCGGTCGGCCTTTGCCGAAGCCATCCTCATCTCCCTCATCAATAATGCGATGATGTACTTCTTCAAATTCATCAGCTACAAGCTTTCCGGGCAGACTATCGAGCACTGGAACGATCCCGGAGTCGCCACCACCATGCTGGGCCTTCTCATGTATTCCGACGATTTCTCCAAGTCCCAAGGCCTCAACCAGCTCTGGGTCAAGGATACCTCGCCGTCGCCGCAGTCACGAATCGGGTTTTCTACGCAGAAGGCCTACGTCATCGCCAAGCCCGCCAATAAGGGGACCTTCCCCTTCACCATTCCCTTGAAGCATATCTTCGGCTTTGCCCAGGACTACGAAAAGCTGGTCTACGGATTCAAGCATGAGCTCTCTCGTCCGCGCATCGGATAATGACGCCATCTTCCGGGATGCTGCCAATATCAACGATCCCGGGAAGATCGTCCTCAGCAATCTCTCATGCTTCATCCCCACGTGATGCCCTCCGACGAGCAGAAGCTGTGGCTCTATAATACCATCTAGAGCAAGGTGAAGCTAAATATCGGCTTCCGCATGAGGCAGTGCGATTCGATCGCCGTCCCCGAAAGCAATACATTCACCTGGCGCCTCTCCACCCGAAACAGCCCCGAAAGACCCCGATGGGTGATCGACGCCTTCCATACCGCTAAGAGTAACGATCAAGAAGCCAACCCCGCCATCTTCGACCACTGCCGCGTGAATGATATCTGGGTCACCTTGAATTCCCAGAAATATCCCGCCGTTGATATAATGCTTCCTTCACGAATCAGAAGATCTCCAGGCTCTATAAGGAGGCCGCAGATTTCTGCTGGAAATTCTTCAATATGGACCACCTGGTGAGCAATCCAGGCATCACCCTCATTGACTTTACGCATCTCCATCCCCTTTTCGTACTCGACGTCTCCAAGCAGAACGAGCACCTCAAGGACTCGACGATCGACGTCTTTATCAAGGCAAAATTCGATCGCAACGTCGCCGCCGATACCCAAGCGTACGGCCTGGTCATCTCCGATCGCATCATCCAAATCGAATCAGATGGTCGCAAGATGAGCGTCGTCTACTAAGCCATATATAAATGACCGAGCTTCAGCAAGAATACGGCCCAAGCGTGGATTCTCCCTGGTCATCTCCGGACGGGGCGGCTGGATCTTCACGCGATTCCATCAGCCCATCCGTCTGGACCCTGCCAAGAGCTACGAGATGGCCCTGGTCAACCTGGAGACCTACTCCTCCTTCTCCAATATCCACGAGAGAAATCACGTCTTCTCCTACTCCCCGACGATGGCGGGCGCTGGCTCTCCATCAACCTGAAGGTTGGATCCTACGATATCGATGGTATCAATGCCGAGATCCAGAGGCGTATGCGTCAAAATGGCCACGGCGCCAAGATCATTATCGGGGCCAACCTGAGAGCCGTCCTCATCCTGCGAGAGCATTACCAAGTAAATTTCGACGTCCCTGCATCCGGGCCGTCCTGGGATTCAACGATGAGACCTATATCTACGATGCCAAGACCAATGGATATTTCGAGAGCGAGAGCATCGTGAATATCATCAACGTCAATAGCATCCTGGTGAATAGCAATAGCGATATCATCAGTGGAAGCTACGCCCATCATCTATAGCTTTTTCCCCAGCGTCTCCCACGTAATGAAGTTCGTCCAGAATACCAAGAATCTGATCTATCTTCCGGTGACCGTGAATACCATCCACTACATGTTGACGCATATCACCGATCGGGACAATCAGTCAATCGAATTCTGCGGCGAGCACCTGACCATGCGCTTCCACCTTCGCGAGATATAAATAAATGACGTATTCCGAATATGGTCTGAACCTGAGCTCAGGCCTGAATGATAAGCTCAGACTCGCGGCCAAGCGCAAGCCATGTCCCGTGAGCATCCGCCTCTCGCACGAGAATCTCTCAGGCAATGATATGTTGCTGCTGA